>CAUYPK010064793.1:0-38824 GCA_963574355.1 Loris lydekkerianus
GAACTATGAAACTCTAAGGAAAAAAATAGCTGAAGATGTTAACAAATGGAAAAATATACCATGGTCATGGCTGGGAAGAATGAACATTCTTAAAATGTCCATACTACCCAAAGCAACATACAAATTTAATGTAATCCTTATTCAAGGGGATTATCATACTTTAAAGATTTTTAAAAAATATATTTCATTTTATATGGATTCAGAAAAAAACTCAACTAGCCAAGACATTACTCAGAAATAAAAACAAAACAGGAGGAATCATGCTATCAGACCTCAGACTATACTATAAATTGATAGTGATCAAAACAGCATGGTACTGGCACAAAAACAGAGAGGTAGAAGAATGGAACAGAATAGAGAACCAAGAGATAAACCCAGCTACTTACCATCATTTGATCTTTTATAAGCCAATCAAAAACATTCAGTGCTGAAAAGTCTCCCTATTTAACAAATGGTGCTTAGTGAACTGGCTGGCAACCTGCAGAAAACTGAAACTAGACCCACACCTTTCTTCATTAACTAAGATAGGCTCTCACTGGATAAAAGATTTAAACTCAAACATGAAACTATAAAATACTAGAAGAAAGTTCAGGGAAAACATTTGCAGAAATCAGCCTGGGTGAATCTTTTATGAGGAAGACCCCCCGCACAATTGAAACAACACCAAAAATACATTACTGGGATCCAATCAAACTAAAAAGCTTCTGCACAGCCAAGAACACAGTCAGTAAAGCAAGCAGACAGCCTTCAGAATGGGAGAAGGTATTTGCAGGTTATGTCTTGAAAGGTTTGTCAAGAAAACCTGTCTCAGAAACCACAGAGAACTCAAATGTATTAGCAAGAAAAGAACAAGTGATTCCATCTCAGGGTGGGCAAGGGACTTGAAGAGAACTTATCTGAAGAAGACAGGTGCACGGCCTACAGACTCATGAAAAAATGCTCATCATCTTTAATCGTCAAAGAAATGCAAATCAAAATCACTTTGAGATATCACCTAACTTCAGTAAAATTACCCCACATCACAAAATCCCCAAAACAGAGATGTTGGTGTGGGTGTGGAGAAAAGTGAACACTTCTGCACTGCTGCTGGGAATGCAAACTAATACGTTCCTTTTGGAAAGATGTGTGGAGATCACTTAGGGATCTAAAAATAGGCCTGCCATTTGATGCTACATTTTCTCTACTAGGTGTATATCCAGAAGACCAAAAATCACTTTATAACAAAGATATTTGCACCAGAATGTTTGTTGCAGCCCAATTCATAATTGCTTTGTCATGGAGAAAGCCCAAGTGCCCATCGACCCATGAATTGGTTAATAAATGTTGTCATGGAATATTATGTGGCCTTAAAAAAGGAGACTTTACCTCTTTTATGTTTACATACATGGAGCTGGAACATATTCTTCTTAGCAAAGTGTCTCAAGAATGGAAGAAAAAGTATCCAGTGTACTCAGCCCTACTATGAAACCAATTTATAAACACCCATACTTCCATATGAATGCTATAACCCAACTACAGCCCAAGATGAAGGGTAAAGAGGAGGGGGGGGAGGATTAATGGAGGGAGGTCTGACTATTGATGGGACCACACCCGAGGTGTGTTTTACAAGGGTACATGTTAAATCTACTAAGTGTAGAATATAAATATCTTGACACAATAACTAAGAAAATGCAGTGAAGGCTATGTTAACCAGTTTCATGAAAGTATTTCAAATTGTATATAAAATCAGCACATTGTACCCCATAATTGCATTAATGTACACAGCTATGATTTAATAAAAAATAAATAAAAATTTAGACCAGATGATTTTTTTAATTTTTATTTAGTTTGTTTATAGTTATAATAAACTGAATTTTGAAACACCCCCCCATTTATACAACATATGCTAAAACCCTAAATTCCAATGTGATTGTATTTGGAAATAAGGCCTATAAGAAGGTAATTAAGGTTAAGTGAGCACAATATTTTCAATTTTGATGTATGTTTCAACATTTTTATAAAAAATATACAGTAAAGAAATGTGTCAAATTAGTCTTTCCTTAAAAAGTTCTTCAAAGGCAATGCGTTGGCAGTAAATTATGTATAAATAACACATTCAAGAAGCAATCTGCCTTAGATCATGCACCTCTCTCAAATTTTAGCAAAGAAATTATTTTCCTCTGAATCCTCCCAAACTCCCACTTATTGACAAGAAATGATTAGAAGGTAGCCATCATGCAACTTTGACATAGTTGTTAGAAATACAAAAAGAATAAAATTAAGATGGCAAACAAAAAGAGGTGAGGAAAATTACCAGAAAAAATAGTACTCTAATGGAAATAGAAGTTATGAAAACTACAAAAACAAGCACTAAGAGCTTCATTTTCATAAAAATATCTTACAAATGTAAAAATATGAGGTGTGAACTAAAGATTTTTTAAAAAGATGAAAATCAAGCAAACACGGGTCAGGAAAGAACCAAGAGAAGTATAAAATTCCCCCAGGAATAAAACAAATATATAAGAAGCAATTGGGAAAATAAACTATTGAAAACAGTTAAGATGGCATAGAATGAAAGGCTTGAGAAAATGTGCATTATAAAATGAAATAGGATCATAAAATAGTACAGGATTAAAGATACAGTGATAGTTCAAGAAGAGAGACAAATGATACTAGTACTCCAATGATGTTTGTGGAGGAATTAAAATGATAAAAGTTATTCCCATACAATAATAGAATTTTTTTCTGAAATTAAGAAAGACTTGAATCTGCAGGCAAAAAGTGCAGACTAGCTCAAAAAAGCAGCAATACAGAATTATCAATGTTTAGACATATTTTAGTGAAATATTGTACTAGTTTTTATTAAGACAAAGACACTTCATCCTGAGAGAATATAATTAATTTTAACCACGTGGTTTTCATAAAAATCCATAAAGCAAAATTGGATAATTATTTTATATCTGAAAATCATTTTTCAATATCTAAAATGCTACAAAAATTAGGGTATGTAAGTGATCCAAGAGAAAATATTATTAAATATATGTAATGCACTCTGAGAAGCCAATGCAGGTGGATTGCCTGAGCTCAGAAATTAAAAACAAGCCTGAGCAAGAGAGATATCCCATCTCTACTAAAAATAGAAAAAAATAGCTGGGCATTGTGGCTAGTGCCTGCAGTCCCAGCTACTCAGGTGGCTGGAGCAAGAGGATCTCTTGAGCCCAAGAGTTTGAGGTTGCTGTGAGCTGTGACACCTTCGCACTCTACCGAAGGTGACAAAATGAGACTGTCTTAACAAAGAAATATATAGACATATATATTTGTGTGTTATATAGTGCATATTATATTATCCATAATATATTCTTTAATTATTGTATTCAACTGTATTGAGTATTGATTAAATATACTTTTTCTCCTTAGAATGATTTCTGTGTATTAAGCACAATATGAAACAATGATCAAAAGAGCTAAGTGGCAGGGTCAGCCTTTCCTGAAGGGGCAGAACAATCAAGATTTGCAGGCTTTCTTTACCCAAGTCTCTATCATCAACATCTACTCTTCCTTACCTCACAAGAGGAGTCTTTGGCTTTCTTGCACTTCACTGGAAGTTTGCAGTCTTTCTCTTCCTTACCCATTCACCAATGTCTCTTTGCATTCCAGGTACTTTTTTTTCCTATTTGTAAGCTATTGTGAGTCTTTAGCTAAATTACATAATATATTATAGATTTATCCTTTATATAACTTCTGTGCATATGTAATATTTATGAAAATTATAAAGTATGGCTAAAATGACTCTCCAGAAGAAGGTATTTTCAGAGTGGTTATCTTTTATAACTTGGAAAAAATTCCCTGAATCTCAGAGACAGAAAGAAATAACCAGACCTAAAATACTCTAGGGTCAAGAAAACATTGCTTTTGAGTTTTAAAAAACTCAAAATATTTATATATATTTCTACATATAATATAGATTTCTACATATTATAATATAATTATAATATAATTATAATATATATTTCTACATATAAATATATCTTCTTAAAAAGTGGTGTTCTTGTTAACTATGTATGTAACATTTTTACTATTAAAAAAATAAAGAAAAAATACATTTATGAAAACTCAATACCAAAACATAAATCTCAAATGAAAATAAACTCTCATCTTCCTTTTTATCAAAACAGAAAAATCATACAAACTTTTCACAATATTCACAAGTTTAATATAAGAAATAAAGCTAAGCCCCTGAAAATAATAACATTAAATAGTTTTTCAAAACATAACAATTGTGACCATTTAGACACAGATCATGCACCTCTGACATTTAGACATTAACAAATTTCTAAACAGGAGAGAATGATTAAGGATAGTAATATACCAAACAGAGTATCACAAAAACTTTACAATTAATTCTACAAAAATGTAGAAAAAATCTAAAATATATTTGATATAATATTAAGAGGGAAAATTTCTTTATAGAATATTCAAATAAACCTTGGCAACTACATTTGAAATTGCATTGAAAGAATACGATGCTGAAACAAAGTGGGGCTGATCAGAAATCCAAAGATGGTGTAATACTAACAATTCTGCAATTAGATCATTAATACAGAAGAGTAGGTGGACAAAGATAATAAAAGATATAATTCTAAAACAAGTCATCATTAACATAGATTACAAAAGCACTGGACAATGTACACAATGTGTTCTGGACTAAAACGAACACATAAGCAGTTTCCACTATGTATTAAGTATGACTTTTTATTCTGATGCTTTGACATCTTGGTTCCTTAGTGTTTCTGGAGAGACTGCTCTTCCCAGGGACAGCTAAAGGTAGGTCTGGACTCACCTGCACAGACCTTAACATGCAGATGAACCCATCCAGCACCCACCATTTAGCAACCTCCTTCATGGATCAACCATGCTGAAAGATGCTATCCTCCTAACATGGTCATCCCAGGGCCAGGTAACAGACAACTATTGACAGCCCTTTTATCCCTGAGGTTGTTGAAAGCATTCAATCTAGCAGAAGCCACAATAAAGTCTCCTACACTTATTTTCCTCCTCCCCTTGTCTAAATGATCCAGGTGTATCCTCCCCCCCCCCAGCCCCCGCCCCCAATGTTTGCAGAAATCCCTGTGATACTCTTCTTCCTCCATAACAGTCATTTCAATATCTTTGTGCCTTACCAAACTTACCCGTCAAAACAAATCTAGGGCGCTCGTTATAAAACAGTACCTGTAGGCAGGAGTAAATTCCTTCAGAGAGCAACCATAAGCTCTGGGATAAACAATCAAACGAATATAAAACCTGCATTAGGGCTTTTGAGCATAAACAAATGTAGGGCAATATTTGAGAGTTTTAAAAATTTGAAGCAAGTAAGGAAACAGCATACTAATTTCCCCTCTGTGTGGTTTTGATCTGAGAACAGTCCACAGGCACAGTATGCCGAAGATTGCTAAAAACATATGGAAAGTCTGTCATCTCTGATCTTTCTGGTCAAAGGGACCAGAAGAAGGACCTGAATGAAGCCCTAGAGCCACTAGTGTGTAATGGGAAAAAGTGCAAAAATGGACATCAGAAAAGGAGAATTCTTAAATGTGTGTGAGTGCATTTATCTGTACGTGTTACCAAGTCTCTGGCTGGCTCCACATATACTCACTGCAGGGTACAAGAGGTCTGAACTGATGTTCATGCTGTCATTCACAACAGGCAAGATAGAGTTTGCAGTTGGAATCTAAGTAAATTGGCTGCTAAGACAAAAATAGTAACAGTTTCTTTAAAAAATATAAAAGAATCCAGAGCTTCCACAACAAAATATTCACAATGCTCAGAATGTAATCCAAAATATTCTATATATGAGAAACCCCCAAACTGTGACCCTTTCTCTAAGGGAGATAAAATCAACAGAAGCAAACACCAAGATAACACAGATGTTGATATTACTAGACAAGAACTTAAAAGGCACTCATAAAACTAAATGCAAGGAGTTGATAGTAGTAATGATACTATTGCTGCTAATAAACCAGACAAAGGAAATATTATCAGGAAATTAAAATAGATACAAAATGAGAAAATGAAAATGTTATGAAATGAATTTTGATACATAAAATTTTATCAGCTGGAATTTACAGCCAAATGATTGTAGAGGGACTATTAGTCAACTTGAAAACAAATCCATAGTAATAAACAAAGAAAAAATAGGAATACTAAGAATGAAAAAAGAAGAGAAATGAAAACAGTGAAAAAAATGAGCAAGACTTAAGGTCTTCCTAAAAGCTTTGTAGGAAAATGTCAAAAGAATTAACAGCTAAATAATAAACTCAGCATATTCCGAATAGAATAAACATAAATAAAATCATGAGTCAAACAAGTTAAAACCAAATATTAAAAGAAAATAATGGAATAAAATAAAATAAAACAATGGGAGCAAAAGAAAAACAATTACAGAACGTAGTAAAAGAATTTGATCACTTTGTACTTTGCTTCGGGAAGTATGGAAGTCATCAAGATTAAAACCTATCTGTCAGGTTCTGAAAAGGAATGCAAACTCAGAATTCTATTCCCTGCAAAAATATTCTTCAAAAGTGAAGGCAAAAGTATGAACTGAGGTGGATATACCATATTTTCTTTATCTATTCATTTATTGATGAATGCTTAGGTTGAGACTATATTTTGGCTATTGTAAATAGTGGTGCAATAAACATGGAAGTGCAGGTAGCCCTTTGATATACTGATTTGCTCTCTTTTGAATAACTACTCAGCAGTGGGATTGCTAGATTATAAAAAAGAAGGAAATCTTGTCCTGTGATACAACATGGATGTAGCTGGAAGATATTATATATTAAGTAAAAGGAGCTAGGAGCAGGAAGATATATATTTTATATTCTCATTAACATATGGTAGCTAATAAAAACCAACTGAACTCACAGAGATAAAGAGTAGAATGAGGTTAACTAGAGGCTTGGAGAGGTAATAAAAAGGGGGGATAAAGAGAAGATGGCTGATGGGTACAAAATGCAGTTAGATAGAATGAATAAGGCCTAGTGTTTCGGTAGCACAGTAGGATGACTATAGTTAACAATGACACATGCATATTTCAAAACAACTAAAAAAGTGAAGTTGAAAAGTTTCTAACTCAAATAAATAATAAATACGTGAGGTAATGGATTTCCCAATTACCCTGATTTGAACATTACACATTGTATCCTGTATTGAAATATCATATGTACCCCATAAATATGGACAACTTTTATGTAACCATAATAATCAGTAATGAAATGTTGAAAACAAAAAGATATCATCTAGGGTGATGTCAGCCAAAATGGCAGAATGAGGACCTTTGAACATTTTCCCTTCCATCAAAGAATTTTAAAAACTGAGCAAAAAAACAAAAGTTAGAATGACTTTTGTTCCAACTAAAGAGTAAAAAGCATGCAACAATCCCAAGTTAGGAGCATTTAGATTAAGCACACATGAATTCTGGTAAACATAGTATTAGTGAACATTATGACATTTCAGCTTAACCCAGTCTTGTCCACCACAAATAGCCTTAAAAACTAAAGTATATATTCCTAGTACAAAAGAGAGAACAGTTTCAGCTCTTAAAAGACTCATTCCCAAAGAATATTCATTATTTGATCTGTCTGTGTGGTTCTCTGGAAGACCCTCCTAAAAATGCTTATCTTTATTTTACTTTATTCTAATTCAGCAAGCCTATCTTTGTGAGACTGTTTGTTGACATCAAGGTTCCCAGAAATCATAGATATAACAGTTGGAGGAAACAAAAGACAAACCAAAAAGTTTTAAAAGAAAAGGCAAGGAATGAAAACTCCATAGGGACTTTGAAATTCTCTATTATATTCATGGGAATGTAGAATTCTACACACATTCATAGGGATGTGTACATGCTCAGGAAAGATCTGAAAAAGTTCAGGCATTCCAGAAAATCATATTCTAATCATTAATTGATATCTACTCAACCGAATAGAAAACTTAGTGGCCACATTTGACAGATATACAAACTTTCCAGAATTAGCTTGGAAAACTCTCCAGGGGTCCTCAAACTATGGCCTGTGGGCCACATGTGATGGTGTGATTGTATTTGTTCCCATTTTATTTTTTTACTTCAAGGTAAGATATGTGCAATGTGCATAGGAATTTGTTCATAGTTTATTTTTAACTATAGTCCAGCCCTCCAACGATCTGAGGCATAGTGAACCGGCCCCCTGTTTAAAAAGTTTGAGGACCCTTGCAAAAATGACAAATAATACAAACAAAAGAAGTGGCAAATTCTCAGAATAGAAGAGAATCAGATTTCCATAATTGGCACATTGTATTATTTGAAATGTCTAATTTTCAACAATAATAAAAAGAAAGAGATATATTAAGAAGTAAGTAAGTGTTATTCATATACAAAAAAAATGATAGAAATTAAGCCTGAGAAAGGGCCCATTCTTTGGGTCTAAAAGACAAAGAAAGTGTGAAAAGTGCCTCTAACCAAATGTAGACTATCAAGAAGAATTAGAAATTATCCAAAGGAATCAAATAGAAATTCTGTAACTAAAGTGACAGTTATTCATGAGAGGGGCTCAGCAGCATGTAGAAGGAATGGTGAACTTGAAGACAGGTCAATTGAGATTGTCCAATCCAATTAACAAGAAATTGAATGAAGCAAAATTAGCAGGGTCTTAGAAAGCTATAAGATACTATCAAGGAACCAACACATGCATAATGTAATTCCCAGAAGGAAAGGATAGAGAAATAGGAGCAAAGTGAAAACTTGAAAAAATAATGGTCAGATCCTTCTCAAATTTTAAGAAAAGCATTAATCTACTTATCCAAGAAACTCAACAAATTCAAAGCAAGATAAATTCAAAGAAATCCACATCTAGGCACACCATAATGAAACTTTTAAAAGACAAAGACACAGGAGCACCTTTAAAACATCACTTATGTATATGTATAAAGGATTTTTTTTTTTTTGTAGTTTTATGGCCAGGGCTGGGTTTGAACCTACCACCTCTGACAGGTGGGGCCAGTGCCCCACTCCTTTGAGCCACAGGCGCAGCCCTGTATAAAGGATTCTAATAAGATTAATAGCTGATTTTTTACCAGAAACTGAGAGAGCCAGAAGGCAGTCTGAGTTATTGAATGGAAAAGATAAACTATCAATCAAGAATTTGATATTCGTCACAACTAATCCACAAAGATGAAGAAGAAATTCCAGATAAAGAAAAATAAAAAGATTTTTTCACTGGTAGATCTTCCAT
This sequence comes from Loris lydekkerianus, assembly GCA_963574355.1. NCBI lineage: Eukaryota > Metazoa > Chordata > Mammalia > Primates > Lorisidae > Loris > Loris lydekkerianus. The sequence continues at coordinate 9,243 of CAUYPK010064793.1, forward strand.
ATGATAAATACTAAAAAGTTCTTTATTCTAAAATAAAATTATGCTAGACATTAGTTAACTAATTCACTTAACACCAGATCCCTTAATGTCTTTATGATAAAAATAAAGAGCACTAGTAAAGCTAACTACAGAGATAAATATAAAATATAGTATAAATACATTTTTGTTTGTAACTACCTTTTCCCAATTTTATTTAAAAGACAACTATATAATGCACTAATTGGAATTTCATATTGATAACAAAATGATGTATAAAGATGTCATTTGTGACAAGGCAGCATAAAGGAAGAAAATGGAAAAAATATACACACATATACATATAATGTTGTACATAAGGTATTAATAATAGTCCCCATTACAACCAATAAAAAAAAATCAAACATTTGTAATTAAAAAAAGGAGGAAATTAAAATGATACTTTGGAAAATATTCATTTATCATGAAAGAAGGAAATAATGAAAGACTGAGGAACAAAAAAGGCATGGTATATAAGAAGCAAATAGCAAAATGATGGGCATAAATCCTACATTATTAGTAATTATAGTACATTTAAATGGATTAAAATCCTCAAGCAAGGGTGGTGCCTGTGGCTCAAAGGAGTAGGACACCGGCCCCATATGCCAGAGTTGGAGGGTTCAAACCCAATCCCGGCCAAAGACTGCAAAAAAAAAAAAAAAAAAAATCCTCAAGCAAAAAACAGAGATGTAAAAACCACATGCTCCAAATATGCCCTGTCCTCGAGACTTGTTTTTAACACAGAATAGTTTGTAATCAAATGGATGGAAAGTATATACTATGCAAATAGTAACGAAAAGAGAGCTGGGCAACTTATACAAATGCCAGAGAACAAATATTCTTCCTAGAGACAAATACAGATATTTTGAAAGATAAAGTACTAAATCCATCAAGAAAAAAATAACAATTGTCAACATATATGCTTACAGCAACAGAAACATACAGAACATGACGCAAAAATTGAGTGAATTGAATTGAAAAGAGATGTAGAAAATTCACTAATATTAATACTAGTAGGTGATTTCAAGTGTAGGTTATACCTATAACCAGCTAACTTTCAGTAAAGGGTATAACTACACAGAATTATCAACCAGGAAAAGAAAAACTGGAAAAGCTTCATGTCCAACTTAAACTTACAGGCATCTCAGTGACAACAGCACACAGTCCTCTCAACTGCACATGGAACATTCTCAAGGATAAAACATACATATGTTAGTTTGTATGCTAGATCTTGAAGTAAGTCTCAATGAATTTAAAAGGACTAAAATACTACTATGTTCTCTGAGCACAATGGAATGAAATTAGAAATAAGTTAACAGAAGGATATTTGGGAAATCAAACAACGCACTCAAAAACAAACAAAGAAACAGACAAAAAAAAAAAAAAAATTTCAAACATAATTACCAAGAACTTAGGCAACCCAGGGGCTGCTTACTGGACATGGGCGGGAGGGGACGCAGGCAAGAGTACACACTGAAAATGCCATTTGGAGAAGTGTGAAGTGTATGATGTTCAACCAAAGTTTCAATTTAACTGCCTATGAAACAAATAAATAAGAACAAATCATCCAATATATAAAAACAAAGAAATAAACAAGACCCTTTCCTCTATTTGTCTATTTGCTTTTGAGTGTATTATAAAGGCAGTATTTAAAATCATAAACATATCAATTAAATGCAGAAATATTTATCATATTTTTCCAGTTCATGGGAATTTCATGACAAATTTGAAATTTTAGTGATATGAATAGATGTGAAGTATAACTTTCAGCTAAAGTTACTACATATAAAGTGGAAAAGTTTACTTTTCATTTAGTGAACAATACAACTGACACTGTTCATGCAGACTTCAGAAATGCCCTAACTGGGATTCTTCTTAAAAAGAAATATGAAATAAGTAAACTGACTTCTTTTTAGAACATTAAGGTTCATAGAGATCTTTCTAAAGGGTTATATTTGTAAACATAATGCTTTAAGCCAAGTACATGTCTACAATTTATCATTCAAATTTTGTCTCGTGATGCGTTTTTGCAATAATTGGATTATAGCATAGAATTTGGACATCCAATTAGAAAATATTGTTATCATTTCTGAGATGTAAAGAAAATACGTATCATTTTATGGGCCAGAAGCTCTGTGTATGTGCATTTTTGCACGTGTACATCCACACTCACCTTCACGCTCAGTCACACTTTATACTGTATTCTTTTTCAATTCAGAGTAAAATCAAGATTTAGTTTGTTATAGGTACAACCTTCACTTGAATCACAGTGAAAGGTCAAGGGAAATTGCTAGCCACATGTCTTGGTTGCTCCTTTGAAGTCTAGTCTCTTAGTCATGGCTAAGGTTAACCTTAATGAGGGTGGATGAGGAAAAATGAAACCCACGTTACTTTGCTTTAAGGGGTGGTAATCTTCTGTAGATCCTGCCTGAGCAGGTGTCCTATTAAATAATGAGGCATACTAAGTATAACAATAATTAAGAAAAAAAATCTCTTCAGTGACAAGAATCAATTAGTAACAAGGTCAGAGACTGAGCCCAAATAATGCAATTGTAAATAGTACGCTGTTCTCTCAGTTGCAGAAGCACAAAGCTGGGCTTTACTTTGAGGTGTTAAAAGCAGTGTGCAAGAACTTGCATATGCATGCAATTATTAAAAGAAGATAGCAATAGTGAGAAATAGGAGAAAATGGTACTCAAAAGAGAAACTGAGTGTCTTCAAATAGGAGAACAGCCAAATGCAAGTATCCTTGACTGAGCGGTAAGAGCCTGGCGATGGGCATTGAGCAAATAAATGGCAGGAGATCCCACAACTTTTGGCAGCACATATAGAAATGAGGGCATAGAAAGGGAAGTCAGGCACATGGAGATGTTGAGGACACCAGGGCAGGACTAGGATTACCCAAGCCACTCCTAGCTAACATGCCAACATCATAGTCATTTATAAAATGACAATAATACCTACAAGTTGTATATGTGGCTTCTTATGTTTTGCCTAAATACACAAAGGAGAAACAAAAAATGGCTTATTAACATTTAACCAAATGGCCGATTATTCTCTTGTGTTAAGAATAATTGATCAGAAATAACAATTACCTACCAGACATTCAGTTGTCCAGTTTTCAGGCTAGGTCCTGGCAGAAATGAACTATGAGGGCTTTCACCACAGGCATTAAACAGGGTGAGATGACCTTGTAAGTGATCTCAAGAAGCGCTAAGTTTAACGGTACTTTCCAAATTCTCAAATTAATTATAATTTCTATATTTCATACACTTCTCCTCAATGTGCATATTAAAAAGGTATGTTGATAGATGCTTCAACTTTATAATTGAATAAACTCAGTTATTTTAAATGGAATATAAATTTCACATACATACATGTATTGTTACATATCATAAATTTTATATAATAAACAAATAGATGAGCAACTAAAAAATGCCCTGCTTTTACCCATATAGCTATTACAAGTTGGAAATTTACTCAAATTTTAAAAGGAATCCAAGTTCTGAGAGAATACTCATTCTCTGCATTATATAATTTCTAATTAGTTGAATTTTTTAAATATTCTGTCATCATAATTTCATTAATGTAAGAACAGAGACAACTTATCTCTGGCAATTGTTTCTAAAAAGGAAATTCATCAAAATGCAAATTCATCAAGCAAATTTTTTAGCGTTCTTAAATATTGGAAAAAATATGTCAAAGAATTCCTGTAAAGGCGAAGGTTACAAAAAGTCTTTTAGCTTATTATTTTTCTAAATTGAGCATTGTTATAACAAATTAAGAGAATCATTCATGGTTAAATATTCCTCAGATATCCTGGAAAGTTAATACTCTGAATCTAACTGGAAAAAAAAAAAATGTAATTTGGTGTATTATAGGATGGGTATTAAAGAACTGACTTAATATGTAGGTGAGAATTGCACTTATGTATTCTCTGTCCCTTAGTTTTATAACTTTCACCTTCAGACAAGACAGATGTTCTTAGAACTTTGACTCCATCAAGGTTTTGATGAATAAAAGCTGAAACTGGGAGTCAGAGAAAGCCCTGGGAACCTGCTGTGCAGGGAGCTGCCAGGCACCTCTCTGTTCAGACTTCCTGAGCCCCTCAGAGCATGGGCCTCCTGGTCTTTGGCTCTTATCTCAAGTCCTGACTTGGCACTGTAATTCTGTCATGAACTGAGAGACAGCTGACTGAATCCCAGAAATCCTTGCCACGTCCCTGCCAATATCTTCATTCTAAGACTGTTACTGGCTTGTGAAGTGCCTAAATTTTATTTGTACGGATCTCCTGATCTGTGATTTCGGAACACTTCTGATTTCCCTCCCATCATGCTGCCTGAAACTTTTGCCACTGTGCTCCCCCCAACTCCAACCCTCTCAAGTGCTGGCACTCACTCAGTACAGGTCAGTGCAGAGTTGGCTCTAGCCTTTGATTAGGAAAAATTCTTGTCTCAGTAAGGTCTCCCAGCTCCTGTGCCACGCTGTGCTGACTTCTTCACACCTCCCATAGCTGACTACCCAGAACCAGGTTCCTATAAATTATCCCAGTTAACTGCCAGCATGCTGCTCTCACTCAAATCCCAATCAACTACCTATGTTACTGAAATTCTGGTCACAGATTAAGGCAATAGTTTTGGACCTATTCTAAAAATATTAACTAAAAGAAAGGAAATAGTTATTAGCATCCATTATCACATTTAGCAGAGTCTTAAGAAAATAAAACGCAAGGCAAGAACAATTTTATTTATGCATATTCATTTCAAATATATATATTGAACATCTTCTATATGCAAACCTCTGGGCTAAATGCAGTAAAGTGAAAATTGATTAGGCGTGATCACAGAATAGGCTGGAGTTTGATATAACATACGTTTGGAAAAGTGTACGAATATTAAGGATGCAATGGGATGAAATTTTACACATCTTTACCTATGTAACTGTTACCAAGAACAAGATAAAGAATATTCACAGAGCACCAAAAGCTCACTCTTCCTGACTTGCCAGCCAGTCAGTTCATCTCCTACCCTGGAAATAACCTTTATTTTTATTTCTATTGCTGTCAATGTATTTCGCCTATTTGGCAGCTCATTGTAAACAGAATTATTCATTAGATACTCCTTTGTGTGTGGCTTCTTTTACTCAGTTTTACATAGCTATGAAATTCAGAAATGTTGCAGTGTACTTCTCCACATATGGATATGCCACAATTTATCTATTTTATTTTTGATAGCTTTTTGGGTTATTTCCAGTTTGGGGCTATTGTAAATGAAGTTGCTATGCCTATTCTATAGGAATATATATGTCATTCAGATACATACTTCTGTTTCACTTTTTCAAGAATGACAAGAAAATTATGTAGGTCCACCTTTAAAATACCTATTCATTTATTCTATTCTTATGTGGGAGAGTAGACCTCAGTTATTGTGAGGCAATGTGTTACAAATTAAGATTAATGCTTAACCCATATTTATTTCAAAGATCTCAACCTAAGAGCTAAGGCAGATACCTAAAACAAATTATTTTCTTCCTTCCTCTCTTCCTTCCTTCTTCTTTCCTTCCTTCTTTCCCCCTTAACCACTTGAAAGGAAGCTGCTGAGATCCTGTCCCTTTGCCTCCTGACAACCGACAACCGTAGCTTATATCTCCTAAAAGCAAGAACATTCTTTTACATAATCACAGTGCAGTTATACATTTCAGAAAATTTACACCAGATGGAGAATATAAGCTCCGTGTGTTTTAGAATGTCCCTCATGGGTTTGTCTGATTTTGTCTTTTTTTTTTTTTATTATAGATAAAAATATGCACCATAGATGTGGCCCAACCCATGATACCATTTAAGTTATGTGTGGGTTAGAGTTCAGCATAGGCTGACATTCTGAAGGTTTGCTCGCAATAGCCCAGATTCCTCAACCCTGACCTGTGGGATACCTCTAGGGTTCAGGAATGATCAACAGTTTAGATATAGATCTATGGGTCATGAGCTGAAAAAGGCTCAAAGGTTGAAATCACTTAAGGATTAAGATACAGATTAGCAGCATAGAATAGGGAAGTTAAAGTTTACCCCTGAGGCATTATAACTCTTTCTTTTTTACTTGATAATCTTATGATAATTTCTTCTTTGTTTCCATTGTTTGCTCAATTCATGGTGTTGCAAAACTTCTTTGTTTTTTGGTAGGGTTAGAAATTTCTATCTATAATCAAGTTTGTATGTTCCATATATCTTGCATGAACACATTTTTCCAGGTTCAATAGAAGACCCTTGAAGTTTTTGTTCCAGGTTGCACTTCCTTGCTAGTTCTTAGTACTCGAAGCTGCTTGCCTCTCTGAGCCTCATCGGTTATTTCTTTGAAAATAACTGAGTGTAAGAGCTTACACTGGCCTCTGCCCCTTGCTGTTTCATCCCTAGGAGCAGAATGACAACAGTTATGCATTTGGTGCAAGAATAATTCAATGAAGGGCAGCGCCTATGGCTCAAAGGAGTGGGGTACCAGCACCATATACTGGAGGTGACAGGTTCAAACCTGGCCCCGGCCAAAAACTGCAAAAAAATAAAAATAAATAATAAATAATAATAATAATTCAATGTAAGTACTGCATTTTCCAGGGCATCATACCAAATGGCATGTCCTATCACTAACATCAATATTATTAATTGATAATTAACATTATTAGTGATGTTAATTTTGACCCCTTGCTTAAGGGGATGTCTGGTAGATAATATGTATAGTTAAGTAATTTTTAAAGACAGAATGGAAAAAAACTCTACGTTAATAAAAATATTTCATCTCCAGTTTTTTCATTGTAAAATTTGAAAAAGAAAAGTAATGAATAAATAAGAAAAATCATGCTTCCCAATAGGTAACTATTGTTAGTCTTCTGAAGTTAAGGTATATCCTTTAATATTATTCTGTTTCATTCTTAATAGTAATTGAGATGATACTCATAGCTTTTTAGCTTTTACAAAAATAGGACCACATTTGATGAAATTAGTTTTCAAACTCTTTACAGTGAACATACTTCCAAGGTTATAATTAAGCTTCTAAATACTGCCTTGTTTTACTTTTGTCTTCAGAATACAGAATAAACATGTAAAAAAAGGAAGAAATCTGAGACATAATTTATAAGACACATGAACATAAATGTCTACTTTTTTATTGTTATTTGCTTGTATTCCCTTGTCTACACATTCTTTTTACCTTTCACTTGGGATTTAAGTAGATCTCCAGCAAACCTACCACTTTCTTTTGATGAATCAGTTATTCTAGAGATGGCAATTGGTCAGTGAAAAGAATAAGAAAGGTGACAGTGAGAAGGAGAAAAGAAACCTAATTGACTAAGAAGCATTCAAATGAATTTCAATGGAAAAGAAAATTTTTTCTTTCTTAGTAACACACATCTTGCCATGCTTGTTGCTGTTAGGAGGGCATGGTGAATGCTTCATGTCACAGTGCTTGTGCGTGTGTGCACCCGTGTAAATGTATCCATCCTCCCTTCCTATGGGAAAATGTCTAGAGAATGTCATGCACACAGTGACAAGCTTGTAGTTTGTTCAAAAAGTGAAGAAAAATATGAGTGTCAGAGACATTAGAAATAGAATGTAGAGTTTGGGGGAAGAAAATAGCAAATCTTAACAGCTGCTAGAACACCTTTGCAATGTGCTCAGGAATCTGACACATGAGAGCCTGGCTAACAGGCAACACAGAAAAGGACAGTAAATCATTCAACTCAAAGTAATCTGGGGTGAGTGTAATCAGAGGTGAGAGGAGATCAAGCCAACATGTTAGGAATATTCCTGGACAATTGATTCAGAACAAACATTTTCTATTAAGCAGAAAATATATAAGCTGCATCATTCACCCTTGAATTCCTAGGGAGACTGGGAATGACTCAAGCCTTCTGTTCCATAGAGGATGGAGTTTGAGGCAATTTCATTGACTCTAAAATGATCATAAAACTACCTTACCTGATGCCTGAATTGTAAACAAAAACAGTGTGTGGGTAGAAGTCTGAGTAGAGGGGAACTAGTTTATCTTTACTGTCAATTCTCTCACCATTTAGGTATATGCTTGTAGGAGAAAATGCTACTTTTATTTTTCAGTTTTTCCATCTACAAAATGGATATAAGATCCTCTGACTCATCTAACCTACAGAATCACCTACAGATAAAGTGAGTACATTTAATTTAATAGAAAAGCATGAAACATCTTTAGAATGAAGGGCAGCTAGGATTCAAGACAGTGGTAGCATGTCAATGCCTTTGGTTTGGTTTGTAAACTCTGTGTCTTCACAGCCAGCTGTTCTCTGTGCTTATTCACATGAAGGCAGGCTCAAAATAAGCATGCATGAAAATAATTCAGATGAATTCCTACCCCTTGGTCTATATGATTGCAACACCCTTCATATAATTGTTTGATGCAGGCTCCAGGACTCCAATTAGACTCACCCTCTTTACTCTCTACTGAAGCAATCACCATAGTCAGTTGCAGTAGCCCAATCCACTGATCTTCATTGTAATTGCCACAAACTTTATTAAATTCTGTGACCTCTTCACCTTGAATAATGCTGCTGCTGCTGATTGCGACAATGACGGCGATCATAGTGATGGTGATGACAGTGATAAATAAAAATTTTGTACCAAGCAAGGTACTAAGCACTTTCCATGTATTAACTCATTCAGTTGCCACAGTGACTCAACTACATCAATCTATAATGATCTCCAGTTTCCCAGTGAAGTAACAAACACAGAGATAATAATTCAATAATTTTCCTGAATTCAAGCACTTAGTAAGTGGTGAATCCTGAGCTTAAGTTTGGACAACCAGACACCATCGCTCATGCTTCCTTTGCTCTTGTTATTTCTTCAAACTGTTTTGTACATGAAGCCTAGAATATTGTAACGACTTTCTCTAGCTCTCAGGGTAAAAATGCAAATTACTGAGTATGGGACAAAAGATATGATTCTTGCTAAGGCCTCCAGCCTAATCCCTCGGCTACATCACATTATGCTCTGCTTCTGTTGGACTACTTTCTTTTCTCTAAGTACCACTGTGTGTTATCTTGCCACCAAAAAGCCACTGTACCTTCTTTCTTATCTATCCACTGAGGGTGCATCTTCACTAATTTTACTGGGCTAATTTGTACTCATTCTTCAAATAGCTGTTACATCAGATTTCCTCTGGCAAATCCATCTCGATCCTCTCCCAAGAGAGTTTTAAGTACTTTTCAAATGGATTTTTATAGAATCTTTTATTCACTCCTAAGTCATTTTGTATTATAACTGCCTGCTTACTTTACAATAACTTTTAGGTGGCTGTAAGCACCTGGATGGACAAACACACGTGTTAGTTAATTTTTTACACCTGTCACTTCTAGCATATAGAATGCATTCAATTGGCAACTCTTTTTTTTTTTTTTTTGAGACAGAGCCTCAAGCTGTTGCCCTGGGTAGAGTGCTGTGGCATCACAGTTCACAGCAACCTCCAACTCCTGGGCTCAAGCAATTCTCCTGCCTCCGCCTCCCAAGTAGCTGGGACTACAGGCGCCCGCCACAATACCCTGAGTATGGGACAGCTATTTTTTTGGTTGCAGCTGTCATTGTTTGGTGAGACTGGGCTGGATTCAAACCCACCAGCTCAAATATATATGGCTGGTGCCCTAGCCGCTTGAGCCACAGGCGCCGAACCTCAATAAGCAATTCTTAACATGAAGTACTATACAAACTTCATCAGTTCAATTAATTCCCTTGAAATTGAATACCAAATGTTATAAGCGTACAGATATGTACCTCTCTAGAGGTGTGGGAAATGATCACATTCTATGACTTGCCACTGGGCTATGGTGTGTTTGCAGGTAAAAACTAAATTGGAGATCCTCCAGTCCCCTTTGTACAGCAACTATGCCCCAGGAGGAGCCCATTAACTTTCTGATATTTTCCAAGATCTGCCCTGTCTATGGCACTGTCATCTTTCTACCCCATATGTAGCAAGTTAGATGTGCTTTCTTATAGTTCTATAGTTCTGTTCACATTAGGAATCAAGGGCTATGATCAGAAAACTCAAATCATAAAAATTACTTTGCAAATTAAATGTCATCATTGAACCTTGCCAGAAAATAGAATTATTTTAGTTGAATAAGTATTCTAATTAATGGAGAGCAATAACAAGTGAAATGTGACTGTGTGGTCATGAGATGGACTTACATAAACAGTTTTGTTAGCAGCCTCAGAGGAGGTTTTTCAAGGTTCTTGGTGATCATCAGAAGAAAAGAATATCAGGATGCACCATGCAGCTTTATTTTTTTACTTGTTCACTTGAAAGTGAAAGTACACTCTCAAGTGAGATCGTGCAGCCCCCAAAAGAGCAGCTGCACTGAGAGGAAGTAGATTCTGGTGCCCTGAAATGTTACTAATTGAGGGGAGGAATATTCAGGGCTACGTGATTTGCTTTTACTAAGAATTTATGTAGCCTGTAGCCGTTCTTAGAAATGGTTCCTTCCATTTTTATACCTTACATAGCTGCCTCAGAACTGTCATGGTCATTTCAAGGTTTTAAATCACAATGTAAATGATATTGTAATTAGCCAAAATTCATGTAAGGTGGAAGAGACAGCTGACAAGCTGGTTGAAGCCAGTTCTTGCCCATAGTTATCACTCCCTCTAGTTAGCTTTTTCCTGAGGGTTGTATATGTGAACACCTGCACCCAATCTGCAAACTTCTACATCGGTCTCAGCCCTGTCTCCTAGTCTCCTGCTCTAACAGTGTGTGGAATTAGTCTTATCACATTATAATTGCAGTTACATATGGATTTTCAGGTTTTGAAGAAGCAGTGTAGGATAAAAAGCAGGCTTCTGAGCAGAAGTTAATCTCCGATGGTTTGGCAGCATCTCCCATTGCTTCAGGGTCAGAGCTAGAAGCATCCATCATCATTGCCATACTGTACTAGTAACACAGATTTCTGGTTGATGCTTCAGTTTTTATTTCCCTCATTTAGGCCTCATATATGGTTGTCAGGAAAAGAGAGAAAGGTGTTAAAAAAGTAGTAGATGACTTCAAGGAGAATAAAGGAAGTCTTTATTCATTGGCTGTGGTGCTGTAATCTTTTCTGTTCTCTCACATGTATTAACCTTCTGCCCCCTTTCTGTAGTCTTATAATGAATTCATTATTACTTTTTTTAATGATAAAAGTGTTCGAACCAAGTGTTTCATTAAAAGGACAAGCCTGAACAGGTCCTGAACACAAAGCTCTATAAAGTGGAAAGTTAATGTTCACAGGAATTCTTATGTCCTTTGTATCAAACAGAAGGACAAGCACATGTTAGTCGTTTTTCAACCTCATTCGGGTCCAAGTGTATAAAAAATGTAACGAAAATAAGAGAAGTGAGGACTGCCCTTTCAAGGCAATCTGTGGGGATCTTGGAGCAAGCATTATGCTCAGTTTAGCATTAATCAGTCTTTCTCAAACACTTTGTGATTAATTCTGCATAATAATAGAGGTGTCAAAGAAATCTAGCACTGAAAACACATTTGAATCAGAAAACTGGAGCTCACAAAGAACTCAAGCTGTCTTTAATAACTTAAGATCTGCCTTCCTAATTGCCTGATGGTCATCCAAAAGGCTGTTAAACTTAACATGACACAAAAGAAATTTATCATCTTCTTGGCAGATTCAACCCTTCTCTTTTCTACCTCATTTCACCCCCAGGGAAAGCCCAGGGAAAGAATCAATCAACCATCCTTTGAGCCATGTCTATACTTTTAGTTTACTCATACTATGTAGTATTGATCACCTTGTTACATATATGTATAGTACAGATTACATATTAATCTCTCCCAGGACAGTGAGTAAAATGAACTCTGGGAGAGCAGGGGCTTTCATTTCTGCATTCACCGTATCTTGCACAGTGATGACCTTTAGATAATATTTTAAAATAGGAATAGCTAAGATATTCTAAAAGTTATGTGCCAGACATCATTCTAAGCAAGTTACATGTACCAACTCACCTATTGTGTAAAACAGTTCTATGGAGAAGGCACAATTATTGTCTCAGTTTTGCAGGTGAAAATACTGAAGCACAAAAAGTTTAGTTAAATTTTTTAGGACCACATACCGAGTAATAAGAGGGGCCAAGATTCACATCCAAGTAGTCTGATGGACTTCTTAATACTCTTCATATTTCATCATGTCCTGTAATGGTCTCCATATTATTAAACACTTTCAAGACTTTCCAAAGAAGAATGCTATATTCAATAACTCCAGGAAATACTACTCCTTGGATCACCACCAATTGGTCCCATTGGATGAGGTCTCAATTCTCTTTCCAAATGAATGCTAGGCTCATAAATGAAGTAAGCATCTTTTACCTAAATTTTTATATATTATCCTCTCTGACAACACCTTATTCCACTACCAATACTGGAGCCTCTCTCTGGACCCTAACAATTAAAATAATAGAAACAGCTGTATAAATTCCAAACCAGAAGTGAGAAAATCTGCAATAATAATAAATAAAGATCAAGCCCACAAACAAACAAAACAGAACAAAAAATTAAGAGCATAATAATCAAATAGAAAAATCAAGAAGAAAAAGATTTAAAAATTACATGTACATGAGTAGTTGCCATTAAATGTAAATGGGTAAGATCTCAATAAACAAGAGTCATTGCCATTTTTTTTTGAAATTTTATTATTTATTTTAAAATCCTCTACTTTCTTATAGACGTAGTTGTCTACAAAGAAAATTACAGAAACCATTAGTGCTGGTATTCTGTGAAAAGGAGAAAACATATATTTTTAAAAAAGGAATAAAAGAAAAGAATTGGGTCTAGCCATTCACATAAAACAAGGATAACTTCACTGAATCCCATGTTCCTGATATTTTAACCTTTATTTTTTGATTCTCTTTGAATAATTTTCTCTGTGCTGTGTTCCCAGTGTTTTCTACTTGTTTCAAGAAATAAAAGTCAATATTACATGTTCTCAGTTTAAAACCAGCTTAATCCATGGAGAGACAATTTATTTATTTTCTAAGACTTAAAGTGCCTTGCCTTTAAAGGACAGAAGTAGAAAATTGATGCAGGCCATCCAAAACATAACTATGAGTAGAAAATTCCAATATTTTAAAAATACCTTAGTTGTATACTATGCTATAAAACTATAATATTACAAAAATGTAAATGCTCACCGTAGGAACCTTCAGATGAAACAGATATTTTGGTTAATGAAGCAGCATTATTAGGGAAATTCTACAGGGACTGAAATATGTCCCTGTAGAATTTACATGTTGAAGTCCTAATCCCTGATGGGATGATATTAGAAAATGCAGCCTTTGAGAGATAATTAAGATGAGATAATTAGCGTCTAGCCTTCATGATGGGATTAGAGACACCAGAGAGCTCTCCCTGCTGACCAGCATGCTAGGACACAGGGAGAAGGTGACCATTTACAAGCTAGGAAGAGAGATCCCCCCCCCCCAGAACCCCTGAACTGGACCATGCAGTCACCCTGACCTGGAACATCCAGTTTCCTGAACTGTGAGAAATAAACTTCTGTTGTTTATGCTACCTTGTCAATGGCATTTTACTACGGCATCCCAATCTAAGAAAGAGATTCACTATATCAAGAAGACACAAAAATTCCTTTTAACATAGTCTCCATATAGCAGAAAGACATAAAATAAAATTGACCCAGAAACAAGGGAAAATTGAAAAACGCATTATCCCAATGGACAATATAGCCCAACTAGGCAAGAATGTTAATGAGGATAGGAAGATTTAAAAAGAAACTTAATAACGGTAGTCTAATAAGCTCATCTAATGTGTGAGGACACATGTGATTATGCACATAGGAACATTAAAATCAGATGACTGTGCACTAGCTGTAAAGCAAGGCCCACATATCAAAACATCATAGCTCACCCTCCTATCCAAATTCAGTGTTCTGTAGGTCATAATTCTTATAGAAAGAATTGTAAAAGGCAATAAAATCCAAATTGGAAGAGAACAAACAAAATTATCATTATTCACAGAATCTGTTTTCTCTTAAAATAACTAAGAGAATTGATGGAAAAAAAAAAAAGAAATAATAAGGGAATTTAAGTTTGCTAGATATAGGGCATATATGCAAATATTAATGGCATTTCTATAAGAACAAAATTAAATATAATGTTTTAGAGGATAACATTTACATAGCAAAATGTACACATTAAACAAGAAATAAGTTATTAAAAGAAGTACACGGTCTAAATCAGTGGTTCTCAACCTTCCTAATGCTGCAGCCCTTTAATACAGTTCCTGTGGGTTGCGACCCACAGGTTGAGAACCACTGGTCTAGATGGATAAAAGTTCAGGGCTTTATTGGAAAAGTTTAAACTAGATTTGAGTAAATAGAGTAAGAGGCCATTTCTAGAGATAGAAAGATGCCCTGAAGTTGTTAGTTCTCAAATTAATGTGAAAAAATAAATAAATAAATAAATAAATAAATAAAAATCAATGTAAATCTAATCCAAATTCTAATGGCGTTTTTCTTGAATTTTCTGAAATTGGACACACTTATTCTAAAATGTATGTGGAAGAGCACACTGATAAGAATAGCTAAGAAAATTTTGAGGGACAGTAGAACAGTCAAGAGACCACCCCACAGACAGGGACTTTTGCAGGGAGACAACAGCAAGCACCCTGAGAAACTGCAGCTGCAGAAAGATGGGGAGGACAGGGACAGAATGGAGGGACCAGAAACAGACCAAGGCCTTTACAATATGTGTCATGTCCACAGCAGCCACTGCCTCGCTGGAGAGAAGGCAGGCCGCTCAATAGAAGGAGTGGGGCCCCTTCTTTGTCTATGTGACCAAACTAGGAACTGGATCTCGCATTTACAGAGTAAACTAAAAGGAATTTTATGTGAAGAGTCAAACCTGAAAACATGACAATGGGGAGAGAGAGAGAAAGAGAGAGAAAAAATAAGAAAGGAAGGTAGGAGGGAAAGAGGGAGGGAGTGAAGGAGGAAAGGAGGATCACTTGAAATCTCAGGAGCTGGTATTTTAAACAAGCTAGGTAACCATAAAGAAAAAAATGATAAATTTGATCACACAAAAATGAAACCTTCTGTTCAGTCAAAAGCAGTATAAAGTGTATGTGTGTGTGAGAGAGAGACAGAAACAGAGAGATAGAAAGAGAAGGGGAAAACAGAGGAGATAGAGGCTGAACACTGTATCACATACAATTGGTAAGGAATCACTATCTGGTAGATACTTTAAAGATCTACAAAATAATAAGACAATATAAATAATCTAGTAGGAAACTGGGAAAATTAATAGAAGGAATAAACTGAAAGACTGATGAAAAATTTTTTAAAATCTCAGGTCCTCAACTACTCAGAGAAGTGAAACTAAAATCTACGGAGATACAATTTTATATCCATCTGTTGAGTGAAAATTAAATTATCTGATAAATAAGGATCAGTAAAGCTGTAGACTGATGGGAAATTTTATACACAGTGGCAATACAATTAGATACAATAATTTTGCAGAGATGTTTTGCCTAAACTTTTTAAAGTCAACAGCGGATACATCTATAGCTTACCACGGCAACTCTTGGGCTATAGCAAAAATACATCTACAAGCGTACAGAAGGACAAAGAAGAGCTATGAATGAGTTATTATGTGCATTTATTAAACAGGAAAACATCAGAAATATCAATTAAGAAATGAAATATGAGTAAACAAATATGAGTAACAAATTGTATAAATAAAATGTTAAGAGAATAGTGCAAGTTTAAAAATACAAAGATTTAAAATAGACAGAAGGTAAAGTACACGTGGTATCTAAGACACGCTGTCATTAACATTACACTTAAAGGTTAAATGTTGAAACTTTTCACTTAACATTGGGGCTAGAGCAAGAATGTCTACTTTCATCATTTGTATTCAAAACATATCTTAGGTCCAGCACAATTAAGAGGAGGGTATGGGTGGGGAAAAAAGGGAGCAAGGGCAGGAAGAAAGGGTATTGGGATGAAGGGAGGAAGGGGAAGGATGAAGTGAGGAAGAGAGAGAGGAAGAAAAAGAAATAAAAAAAAAAAAAAAGAGAGAGAACATTGAGTGATAGGTACAAAGTTTGAAAAGTAAAACCTTATTTGCAAGTTACGTGATTGTTTTATAGAAAATATCAGGTAGTACAGAAACACTGAAACTAATAGATGAATTTACAAAAGTCCCAGGTTTAAAGATCGTTATGCGATATATTTCTAATAGCAATGAATAATTGAAAATTATTACAATTGTTATATCATTAAAAAGACCCCCCAGGAACAGATTTAGGAAAATATGTGCAAGAGCACTAAAAACACTGAAGGACATTTTTTAAAACCCAATTAAATGGAAATACAGACCGTATTTGTGTAAGCGAAAAACTCAATATTGTTAAGACTTCAATTCTCTTCCAAATTGATCTATAGACTCAATGCAACTCCAGTTTTACTGGAGTAACTCCAGAATTACATCAGTCTTTTTTTAAAAATAGAAATTGGCAAGCTAATTGCAAAATTTACATGGAAATGCAAGTGACCTAAAATAGCTAAGCAATCATGGAGAAGATACACAAAATTACAGGACTTATACCCCTTGATTTCAAGACTTACTCTAAAGGCAAGTAACAAAAAAGTATGCTATTTGCAAAAGGATGTACAAATAGATTGGTAGAGATGAGGAGTCTAGAAATAGACCCACAAATGTGCCATAGGTTATTCTAAAAACAAACAAAAAAAAAGTGTTAAAGCAATTGAATGAGAAAAAAAGTTATCTCAAGAAATGGTGCTAGAAAAACAGGACATCCATTACATAGTATTTTTAGAGCTTTATATTTCTTAACTCACTTTAATCTTCCTGTAATCATATGAGGAAAATACTAATACAGCTTCTGTCTTTATAGACAGAGAACTGATGGCTCAAAGTTCCCACAGCACACAAGTGCCAGAACCCCAGAAGCAGAACTAAGGCAATATGGGGAGTTCAAATCAAGTTAAGGTGGTAGAGGATGGCTTCCCATGAAAAGGTCTGTTCTACATGAGAAAGTAAATAGTATTTACTCAGGGGACAATTTTCCTTCCTGACTTTCTCTGGTTCCTTTTTCTGCTTTATATTTATCTGACTCTAAGGGATCCTCACTCCAGTTATTTGTCATTCAAGAGGTCTCGCTCTTTGCCAGGCTTCACCTCCTCTTCAATGGGAGGTTACTAGAGAGAGGACCTCTGTAGCCACAAAAATGCAAACCACAATTCACCCAATATAAAATAGATAATTTGACTAGCTCTATAACTATTCAGAAAATTGGATTTATAATGTATCCCCCAAAAGAAATCTCCAAGCCCATATGTATGTTTTCACTGGAGGAATTATGTACCAACCATGCAAAGAATTAACATGAACTCTCCATAATCTCCTCCAGAAAATAGAAGATCACTCCGATTTTCAACAGTGCTAAAAGTTCTGCACAGTGCAACATACAAGAAGAGGAAATAAATAATATAAAGATCAGAAATGAAGAATTACAAACAAAAGCTTCTTAGAACTAATAAGTAGGCTCAGCAAGTGTACAGAGTACAAGATAAATATTTTAAAAATCAGTTGCATTTATATATTATATATTTATATTTTATTGTTTATATATAATACATTATATATCATCATTCCACCAACAAACATGTGGAATCAAAGTTTTAAAAATATCAGTTATAATCATTCAACAATGAGATATTCATATGTAGATCTAAAAACAGGTATTACTGAAAACTACAAACATTAATGAAAGAAATCAAAGAACTAAATAAATAGACATGCCAAGTATTGAACAATTCAATGCAGTAGTTATGTCAGTTCTCCCAAAATTAACATCCAACTCTTATTAAAATCCCCCCAAAATTTTTATAGATATAGACAACATTATTCTAAAATTTCTGTGGAAGGGCAAAGGAATTAGAATGGCTAACATAATTTCATAAAAGAGAATAAAATAGAAAGATTCAATCTACTGGGTTTTAAGGCTTATTAAGACTTAGTATATAGCTACAGTAATCACAACCATGCAGAACTGTCAGAGATATAGACACATAAATCAGAGACACGGTATCCAAAATAGATCCAGAGAAACGTGCCTAAAAGGTTTTCTAAAAAGTACAAAATAAATTCAGTGGAAGAATATAGACTGTTAATAATTCAAAGATGCTGGAGCAATTGAACATTCACAGGCAAACAAAAAGACCAAAAAGAACCTTAACCTAAGGCTCAAATTTCATTCAAAATTAACCAAAAAGGGATGCATTAATCATGAACCTAAATATAATATATGAAAGTATAAAACTTTTAGAGGATAACACAGAAGAAAATCTTTAAAACATATGGAAAAGTGAAGAATTCTTAGACTCAACATCAAAAGCACCACAAGTCCAAAGAAAATTAGATAAAATAGATGGTATCAAAATTAAAAATTTTATTCATGAAAGACACAATAAAAAACTGAGCTATAGAGTAAAAGAAAATATTTTTCAAAAAACATATTCAACAAAGAATTAGTATCTAGAATATCCATACAAAGAATTAGTATCTAGAATATTAAAAAAAAAACAAAAAAAAAACTTGCAGAATGTAACATCAAGAATTTAAAAAAAATAAAAGCCCAACAATTCACTGAGTAGTATAATAATTCTGGCAAATCAGTTGGCTATTTTTCAAAAACTGAACATACAATTACCAAATGACACAGCAGTTGTGCTCCTAAGCATTTATCCCAGACAAATGAAGGCTTAAATTTACATAAAACCCTGGAAATGAATGGTCCCAGCAGCTTTACCCATAATAACCAAACATGGGGATGGCTCTGATGGCCCTCAATGGGTGAGTGGTTAAACTGTTAATGGTAAACATACTTACCATGGAATGCTACCGGGTGATAAAAATAAACAAACTCTTCATACAAGAAAGAATCTGAATTAATCTCTAAAGTATTCTTCCTAGTGAAAGGCCAACCTAAGAATATTCCAGACTATATGATCCCACATATATAACATTCTTAAAAGAGCAAAATGTTGTAAAGGACAAAAGGGTAGTTTGCAGGATTAAGGAAAGGAGGGGGACAGAAGGACAGTGGGTATGGCACCTTTGTCATGATGAAAATGTCCTGTGTCTTGACAATATCAATGACAAGACCCTGGTTGTGATATTTTACTATAGTTTTAAAGGATGTAACCATTAGTGGAAATTGTCTAAAGGGCACCCATGATCTCTCTATTTCAAACAACTGCCCATGAGTCTACAGTTACCTTAAAATAAACATTTTTCTAAAAGTAAAGTACTTAATAATTTCTCTTCTGTAGGTCAAAGCTCCATGAAGGACTATGTCTCCCTTTATCACACTAATTTTGGGAATAATAGTTGCTATGTAAAAAATTATCAGCTCAATGAATAAATTGTACTACCATTATTTTGTTGGCTTAAAAAAAAATAGAGAAAAGTGTTGAAGGGCAAAGTACCAAAATTCTGACAAAATGTAGGAAAAACATGAACAGATGATTCATATACATAGACACAATCATATAAAAATGACCTCCTCCATCTGGAAAATATTCAGTTACTCACACTGAGATAAATGCAAATTTAAGAAAACACTGACACTTTGAAATGATGATTGAAAAAGTTGATAAAATATGACAATACATCCCATTGGTGTGGCTATGAAGAATCAGTCACTTCATACATTGCTGATAGACATGCAAACAAGTAGAAATGTGGAGAGGAATCTGGCAACCAGCAATGACTTCTAGGAATCTACTTCTTCAACAATGTGAAGATACGCATGCAGACATTAGTTATTGCACCCTTGATTTTCCTTGCAAAATATTTGAAACAGGCTAAGCATCTATAAATAGAAAAATGGTTAAATAAACTATGGTATATGCACCAAATGGAGTACTATACAACTGTAAAACAAGTGAGAGAGATCTCTATGTAGTAATAGAGTGATTTCATGATACATTGCGAAATGAAAAAAGAAACGTTCAGAAGACAATCTGTAGTGTGCCGCCATGTATGAAAGAAAAGCACTTGGGAAAATATGCTTGTGTCTTGCTGTTTGCACAAAAGTACTACAGGAAGGATAAATCAGAAACTAATGAGACTGGGCATCTGTGGGTGAGTGGCAATGGGTAAAAACAAGAAGAAAAGGGGTAGGAGGGACAAGGGACTGTTAACATTTCTATCAATCTGTTTATAGCTCTGACTTTTAGAATAATAGTAATGTTTCACAGATTCCCAAAATAATAAAATAATTCAGGATGTGGGTGGAACGTAAATTAAATATGAGCTATAACAAATAAATGTCACCATTTTACAAATAAATTACATAATTACACAATCACCATGAAGGGAATGGGGAAGAAAAGACCCAGCCCAAGGAACTATGAAAAGCAGTATGTTGACTATGTGCTCTGAGGTTCATGACAAAAAGAACTACAAACGAATACAGCATTTTAGTTTATAAATGCATTTCTCAAAAGGACATTGGCTAGCAATAGGGAAATACATTATATCTATACTAGCTTTGAACAAATAAGTAACTATATCATGGATAATGAAATCCAAGTCTCTATCTCGCTGTTAGAGAAAGAAGTTACAAATACTGAGAGGGGTAGGTTATAATAAAATTGTGGGGCTGTACTAGAAACCAGGGTTCCAGTATAAATTTACAGGTTTCAGTATACATGTAGTTATATCAAAACTGAAATTGAATGTGATAGGTACGTGCTAGAAAATCTATATAAATTTTCTAGTTCTATCCACTGAGAAGGTCAGAAGCAGTGATACTCCAAGATCAATGAGTACATCTAGCACTGAGTTCGTGGTTTCTAAA
This sequence comes from Loris lydekkerianus, assembly GCA_963574355.1. NCBI lineage: Eukaryota > Metazoa > Chordata > Mammalia > Primates > Lorisidae > Loris > Loris lydekkerianus. Next base: position 30,155 of record CAUYPK010064793.1, read on the forward strand.
TTTTTTTCCCTATAAAAGAAACCAGAACTCCTTGAGAAAATGAGTAGGTCTGCTGCTAGCATGAGGAAAATGCAAGATGAAGATACATATCCTGTGGTATCTGAAGGTAAGGAAATGTTCAGAAAACAACAGGGTATGTTGAAGGGACAGGAAAACAACTTGAAGGCAACTCTCAATGGCTAACAGTGGAAAAATTTAAGCAAAAGACTAAATAGTGAGAATGCTGAATTGTAGCTCACAGATAGAATAAATATCTAAAACTCTACATTGGTATAAATTACTGAAGAAAGATTCATGAAATAAAGGACAGAGTTTCCCCACAGGAGAATCTCCCCAATTGATATATCCCTTAATAGAAGGGATGAAGAAAATGAGAAAATGATCAGGAGGCCAGTGCCACAGTTATATTTATTGCAGACAAAAATTATGCATGATACTAAAAATAGTAAGTGAATATATGATGAGAAGCAAAGTATCCCTGGTTCTCAAAGTATCTCCTTGAAAATATTGATTTCTTACCAAGGGAAAGACAGTAACTTTGCCCTAAAGAAACCCTAAAATTATCACCTTAACCAAATGGCCAAGATAAGAATCATTGGTAATGGGCCAGTCAGGATGCCTTACACCTGTAATCCTAGCACTCTGGGAGGCTGAGACAGGTGGGTCTCCTGAGCTTAGGAGTTTGAGACCAGCTTGAGCAAGAGCAAGACCCCATCTCAACTAAGAAAACAGAAATAGACCATTGTGGAGTCTGTGTGTAGTCCCGGTTACTCAGGAGGTTGAGGCAAATGGGGCACTGGAGCTCAAGAATCTGAGATTGCTGTGAGCTATGATGCCACAGCGCTTTTCTTAGGGCAACAAAATGAGACTCAGTGTCCAAAAAAAAAAAAAAAGAAAGAAAGAAAGAAAAAAAAAATCACTGGTAAAGAGACCTCTCAATACCAAGTACATCTCAATATGGGGCACTGAAAAGAGAACATCATTTCTGCAGTATCCTTGCCAAAAAAACTTCTAACCTATATCCAGTCATGAGAAAACATCACACACTTCCAAACTGGGTGATATTCTACAAAAATTGCTGACCAGTGCTCTTTAAAAGCGGTAGTCATAAAAGACAAAGCCGAGGGATGGTCACAAATTGGTGTAGACTTAGGAAACACAAAAACTACATAAAATATGGGATCTTGGATCAGATTCTAGCCCAGAAAAAAAGGACATTATTTAATGTCCTGATGAATTTCATGCATAAATAAGGTTCTGTAGACTCATGAGCGTATCAACGTTAACTCTTGTTTTCCATATTTATACTATGGTTATATAAGATGTTACTATTACAGAAATCTGGGTTAAGATTTCATGGAAATGTTCTACCACTTTTGAAACTTTTTGTTAAGTCTAAAAGTATTTTAAAGGATTAAATACAGATCAAATGATGTGAGTAAAAATGGCCCTGTAAGTCATCTCAACTAGATAAAGTAATCCAGGACAAATATCATATTATGCTTGTAGCACTCCTATTCAAGCCCTTAGTCTTAATTCCTTAAATTCTTTATAAAACAACTTAAAGTAAGGCATAGGGAAAACAAAAAATAACTAAAGAGATATATTTATAAGGTAATTTGGATGCGATTATTGTCCTACAAAACAAACACAAAGCAAATATACCACATACCTACAAAGATTTTTAAAGAATGCACTGCCAGATGTTATAGACTAAATGCTTGTGATGTCCTCAGAATTCTTCTGTGAAATTCTCACCCCTAATAGGTTGGTATTAGGGTTTGGAGCCTTTGGGAGGTGATTGGGTCTAGAGGAATTTGTGAGGGTGGGGCCCATAATTGGATTAGTGCCTTTATAAGAAAAAGGAAGAGACACCAGAGCTCCCTCTCTCCCTGACAAAGAAGAGGTCATGTGTGCAGACACTGAGATGGTGATTGCCTACAAACCAAGGGAACAGGCCTCAGAATTAAACCTGCCATAGACAGGCTGATTTAAACTGTGTTTCCTACAGTTTTAAAGGCTGATAAGTTCAGGATGGAGGCCTCAGCAGATTTGGTGTCTGATGAGGACCTGCTTTCTTATTTCTAGGTGGTGCCTTCTTGCAGCATCCTCACATGGCAGAAGAGACAGGCTGCTCTTCAGGTCACCCTGTCTATGGCATTTTGCATGGAAGCCCAAGCCAACTAAGACCAGTGGAAACTATGAGTCTGGGCTCAAAAACCTGAGACTCTAGGAAGACATGAGCCCACTATAGGTGAAGCCACAGAGGATGATGGAAAACAAAACAAGAGCAGACATAGGACTCAGGAGGAACATGGCTCAGGGTAGCTTCTCCCAGAGAGGAGCACTAGGGCTTCTCTGTATGCATGTCTCCCACTCTTCCTCTCCAGATGATTCTCTAATGCCCCACACATCATAATCACTTGTTGAGAGGTAACTAAGGGACAGCTTTATTATACACACATTGTGCATAGTGAGAGAAGCTTTGATCAATTGCTTAAAACAAGAAAGGGGTTTCTTGCCTATATCACAGAATGAGGACCCAGCTCACTCATTCAGTGGTTCCACAGGGCCTTAGGGACCCATTGGGTCCTTTGTGGCTGTCCAGGAGGGGGAAGTGATCCAGTGTGAAGATGCCAGGAGAAGTTAGAATGGGTCAGGCCTGAAAATGACACTGACCATATGTCTCTCCAGTAGGCCACCAGCCAGAACCGAGTCACCAACTACAAGAACAAACAGGAGTGGGGCAGCGCCTGTGGCTCAGTGAGTAGGGCGCCAGCCCCATATACCAAAGGTGGCAGGTTCAAACCCGGCCTTGGCCAAACTGCAACAAAAAATAGCTGGGCATTGTGGAGGGCAACTGTAGTCCCAGCTACTTGGGAGGCTGAGGCAAGAGAATCACCTAAGCCCAGGAGTTGGAGGTTGCTGTGAGCTATAACGCCATGGCACTCTACCAAGGGCAATAAAATGAGACTCTATCTCTTAAAAAAAAAAAAAAAAGAACAAATAGGAGTGTCATCTAAATGCACTACTTATGCATTTTGATGCAGCATCCATCTGTCTCTCTCACATGCTTAGAAACTGGGTAGGACGGGGGATCCTGACATTACTCACTTACAAACTTAGATGCAACCTCTTTTAATTCAAATTTCTATTTTTTAAATATATTTATGTTAATGCATGTAGGTCTGATTCATTCATTCAAATGCTATAGAAAAAAGCAGTTTAATTAACCAATCCTTTAAAGGTGAGCAAAATACTTATTTTTCAGTGTTTAACTATTACAAGCAAGGTTGCAATGAGCATCTTTTATGTTGCCTTGTGGCCATTTAGGAATATTTTGTTTATAGGAATAAATTTACACACAAGATAATACTGCATAAGGTGTATTCATGCATAGATACACACATTGTCTGAAAACATTTTATAATGCATGATAATCTCATATACTGATTTCCTAACAGCTCTCTGAGTAGAAAGGGAGGAATAATGGGAAAAGGAAAAGTAAAAACTTAACATAAAAATTGAAAATTGCATTTAAAAAAAAACAAACCAACTCAACAAAATAAGACAAATTCTTAACATATGTTCAATCTGAGTGGTGGGTATCTGAGTCTTGGTTAGTTCCAGCATGTTTAAAACGTCCAATAATTAGAAAAATGTAGCAGCAGCTGAATTTTATTCCTTGTAACAGTTGCTGACACTGTGTGGTTTTATCAGATGAGTTACCAGCCCTAGCTACCAAATCTTTTCTAGCCAAATTTTAGAGTCTGTTATTCACATTTTATTTGCAGGTTTGCTTCTGAGCCTCCTGCTTGACCTTCAAACCTAGCATGGCAGGCCCAGAAGGAATCCAGAGAGCTATTAGCCAGCAAGGTCTTTAATTTCTATGCCAGGAGACAAGCTTAGAGGGGACATTTCCTAGCCTCTAATGTTCGATTTCTAATGCACACAAGCTGGAACACACACAAATTGAAATGTGCCAGGATTTGGCTAATTGGAGGCACAACAGGTATAATTCAATTGTGTGCTCAATTTTATGGCCTCTATTTTTGGAAGGCAATAAATACATAAGAGCACAGGTGCTGTGTAAAAACCCTGTGATAATTTTACTCCATCTTTTAATTATGAACCTTTCAGCGCAGCTTTGTCTTTGTCAGCCTTGAAACCCTGCATTTCATTACAGCAACAACAAGGGTTTTCTTTTTAATTAAGTTTACTTTTCGATTTAGAACTGATCACACTGACAAATGCTTTAATTCGCTTGGAGGTCCATATTTCACTTTGTATTTATTCCTCTCTTGCTTCTGGGAATTTGTACGTAACCAACTTGTGCGGGGATGGATGAGCTACATAAAAATGCTTGAGGGAAGCCCAGTGAGTCAGACTTGAGGAAAAGTATTTCTCTGCAGGTGTCAGCCTCCCTCCCCCCATAGGGCAAAGTACATTATCCTGAGAGGCAAACTCGTCCCTGTCACTTATTTGCTTCTAGTACCATATATCATATTAGCATCTCTTTGTACATTATCTAGAATTCTTATAACAATTTTTCCTGGTAGATATCAATAACCCCCATTTTATAGACAAAAACACTGAGGCTAACAGAAGTTTAATCTGCCATATCAAGTGCCTAGCAGACACCGAAAGAGAACAGTCTTTTGGATTCCAAAGCTGCCTCACCTGCCTCGCACATGTGTGGCTGGTTTCCAGGGATATACTGTGAAACTAAGACGAGATAATCAATGCATACAATATTAAATCCGTTTTAATCTTTGTTAAAATTTCCCTAAATTAATATGTAATGAACTTGGAGCTAGGTGTCTACAGGCTACCAGACAACAAATGCTCTTTTGAAATGTCTTGTGATAGGATAGAAGCCATTTTATCAGTTCAGCCACTTTGCACAAAACCCATGTTCTGCTTATCAAACTTGGTTACTGCCTTCCTACACAGTAGAATTTCAGAGAATCAAACCAAATCCATATTTTTCCAGGTCCTATTCATTATACTAAAAAACAAAGCCCTTCAGTCTATTGAGGCAGACAAACTTAAATGCAAATAAATTTGAGATAAGTGATGCAAGTTGTCCAATAGTTTATCCCTAAAGCAGGCTTTCACATAGTTGGTTAGAAGAGCAAAATGGTGCCCTCCTCTGTTTTGGAGGTGAACAGATGAAATGTAGTATCCTCATGTTTTCATCATCCAACTGCCTAGAAAGATTTCAGATTATTTTTTCATACTAAGGTACCTGTCTCTGAGATCAGCACTCATTTTTCTTTAATATCGTCACATACGATAGTAAAAGTCCATACAAAAAATAAAAAGAGCTTTTGTATGTAACGTAAGGACATGTTATTCATGTGTGTGTGTGTGCACGCACATGTATGCACACATATACAAAATCTTTAGTCCACTTTTGAAATCGGGAGATATCAACAGTCTCCACTTCTGCCAGTGAGTGGGATGAAGGCTGCAGACCTCAGATGTGTCTCTCCACCAGCAAACGGGGGCAAGTACAAAACTCCTGGCATCTGTTTTAATATCCAGCTCCCCTGCTTTTCTGTCTTCATTTATGTGCACAGAGGTAAGATGGGAGAGACCACGGTGGTGCTGCACAGGGTACCAAAGAAAGCTGGAACTCTCACATCTTCATTCCTAAGAGAATATGAGGGTCTATAAGGACAGAGTGGGGCTTCACTCTTACAGAGAAGACATCTTTCCAAAGAAGCAGATCGTGAGATACTTATACTTGGTCCAGTCCATGATTGCTAGGGCAGAAACACACTACCCTCTATCCTACTACTGAGATACTTTTTTAAATAGCAAAGTGAACAACAAAGCAAGTGTTGAAAGTCTTTCCAGGGTGCATGGCCCATACCTCTGTGTCCCCTCAGGCAGCACTCTGGCCTAATGTTTTACCGCAGTCATCCCTCTGTCAGCAGTAGGACGTATACAACCCTGCAGTGTCTCCCCTTGGAGCTGCTATATCTCTACTCCCTTTCACGCAGAGAAAGAAACAATTCCTTCAAGAACCCACTTGGTTATCATGACAAAAGCTCAAATCAGAAAGATGGGACATAAGCTCAACTTTCACCAAAGGAAGGTGGAAGCTAGAACGTAAGTACTCCCCTCTTCTACCTCTGGTTGGACAGTTACAAACACATTAATCACAGCTCTCCAGGAGGACCCCAGACCATTATATTAATAGTTGCTGACAGACCAGTGGTGATCAGCTCCATCATGTGCCCTTGGATTTGCTCTTATATGTCTCCTGTTTCACTTGTTCCAGTCCTCCATCTGTGTGCTTTGGGACCAATTCCCAAAATAAGCCACTGGCATGGAATCCCTCAGCTTGTGTTCTGCTTTTCTCAAAAAAACAGACTAATTCACACAAGATGCCAAAAACATCATGAATTCTCATTGTTCATGGATTTTTGCTTTTTAAGCAAATAGCTCTTTTACAGTGAGGACAGTAGTTGTAGCTGTCCATTTTTTCTCAATAGAAACATTGGTTTTGCAGTTATTTAAAATGTCCTGCTCCCATCCTGAAGGTAAATGTGCACATTTGACAGTTCCCTATAGAGTTCTGCCATATGTCTAATGCCTCTGAGCTGATAAAAACTTGCCTGAATGAATTTCCTCCTTTAGGTTTCTTTAGAAACCCTCCTTTGGGTTTCTCTCCACTATAAATTTTTAAATTATGTAACTATATGCCCACATAGGCTTCTGAATATAGTTTCACTTTGGAAACTCAGTCTTTGGTTGCATCTGTATTTTATTTTTATGATGCCAGGCCATGGAATGCCCATCAGCAACTCATCCCCTGGTGACATCAGAAGACTGAGTTTTCATGTGTTATTTCTACAATTAGGACTTACTGTTCCCCTAAGTGATTTACTCTGTTAATGTTGGATGGGTTACTTTTGTTTTTGTACTTTCTCACTACTGATTTGTATCACTGCCAGCCTTCTTTAAGGCAGTATAAAACAGAGCTGGCAAAGTATTGAGAGATATCATTCAAATTATGTCCCTCATCTGTCTATTTTAATTTACAAAGGACAGGCCAAATATTTATTAGGTATTTTTCATTGAAAGGCCAAAAGATTACAAAATATTTATGCAACCAAATTCCTTTACTTGGCTAGAGACACATCTAGTGGAAGGGCCTCCACAACCTCACCTCTGCATTCCCTCTGAGTTTTTGAAGGGACCTCTGGACATTCATGTGGTTTATCATGGTGTAGGCAGAGAGTACATTATTCCCCAGAATGAAATGGACATAGCCTGACCTGGTTCTATCATGCCTCACTTACCATTCAGCTGAAAAATTGACTAAATTCAACATTATGCTTATTGTCCTTGTAGCCTCAGCTCTAATGTAAAACTCTGCATGTGTATCATTGCACTTCACAGAAATAAAATGGGTGGATTTTAATATAAATGCTTTCTATAATACAAAGTTACAGAGATTTTCACCAACTTGAAAATGTGCAGCCTCTCTGGATTCACAGATGGATTTAATAAGTTATATTGGTCAGGATTCTCTAGAGAAACAAAACCAATAGGATATGGAGATAGAAAGTGATTTGTTATAAGGGATTAGCTCTCGTGATTGTGAGGAGGCTGGCAAGTCCAAAATCTGCAGAGGCAATGTCCCACTTGAAGTTGCTGACCACAGGTACATGTGGTTAAAGGACTGGAATGATCCAATTTTCCAGTCCTAAGGCCTTCAATTAGCTGAATTCTCTCATACTTGGGGGAATGTCACCCTTTTTTTTCTATGTGAGCCTTCAACCAATTGGATGAAGCCTACTAACATTATAAGAAAATTTTTCTTTACTCAGTCTACCAATTTAAATGTAAATCTCATCCAGAAACACCCAGAAGAATGTTTGTCAAAATAATATGGGCACCCTGTAACCCAGTCAAGTTGGCACATAAAATTAACCATCAGGCAGGTCCATCTACACTTTGCATTCTCTGCATCTCAGATGTTATAGAAAGAATAACTTGAGAAATGTCGATTTCACTTTCATTATAATAAAAGTCAAAAACCAACACAGCTTAGTGTTTGGAATTAGGTGTTCTTGATTATATATAATAGGGAAACCCAGGAGTCTTATTATGTTTAGAAATCCAAGCATAAGACAGGTCAAACTGCCATACTATTTATATAAAAGTTTATTGATGGTTGTGATATGAAAATGGATCATATGATAATTAAGTATATGGGCTTTACCTCAAGACAAGTACAACCTTACTGGTATAGCAGAGAAGGTTGAGAAGTATGAATTAGGTTAGGTCCTACCTAGAAATATGGTTTTAACAGTAGAGCTTGATTTAAAGCCAAAACCTTTATCACACTATGCAATGTAGTTTAGGTGAAGTAGGATTCTTTTTTTTTTTTTTTTTAATTAATTAATTAATTTATTTATTTTTATTAAATCATAGCTATGTACAATGGTATGATCATGGGGCATCATACATTAGTTTCACAGACCGGTTGACACGTTTATATCACACTGGTTAACATAGCACAACAAAGATATTTGTACCAGAATATTTATCGCAGCCCTATTTACAATTGCTAAGTCATGGAAAAAACCCAAATGCCCATCGATCCACGAATGGACTAATAAATTGTGGTACATGTATACCATGGAATATTAT
>CAUYPK010064796.1:0-10342 GCA_963574355.1 Loris lydekkerianus
TCTTACCCGTCATTGGTGCTATGGAGGGCGGTGAAGAATAATAGTTAGATTCTTGGTTAATGAGCCGGTGATATTGGACCTTGACCTGATTTAACTGCCTCTAACCTTTTTTTTGGGATACAGGGCCCAAAGGTGAAGGGTAAGTAAGGGTAGCAGGGGAAGAAGGTAGGGTGAAAAACCATGTAGGCCTGTCCACAGGGGATTTTCTAGAATTTCTTTTCTTCTCTTTTCTAGATCTTCTTGGAGTGTTTTGATCTTCTTTTGCACAATCTCAGATCTGTTGGCATAAAAGTAGCACTTCTCCTGTAAAAATAAACAGATGCCTCCCTTTTTTAGCCCCATGACTTTTTATGGGGTAAAGATTTTTGCTGGAGTTGAGTTTTAGTTTTATTCCATAATTATACCTTGTATCTTCCAAAAAGATACAAGGTATAATTTCTATTCTTTTAAATTTGTTGAGACTTGATTTGTGTCCTATATATAATCAATTTTGGAGAATGATCCATGGGCTGTAAAGAATGTACACTCAGATTTATTACAGTAGGATGTTCTATGTGTCTGCTAAGCCAATTTGTTTAAGTCCATTGTTTCTTTGTTTAGCTTCTGCTTGGAGGATCTGCCTTGTTCTGTTGAGGGGTGTTAAGTCTCCAGTAGTATGATGTTGCAGGATATCCTACTGTTCAGATCAGTTAGGGTTCATTTTATAAATCTTGGAGCATTTAAGCTGAACACACAGATACCGTATATACTCGAGTATATACGGTACTTAGGATTGAAATGTCTTCCACTTGTATTGTTCCCTTCACCAGCATATAGTGTCCATCTTTATTTTTATTTACTTTTGTTGGTTTCAAGCCCAGGGACTTTGTAAATAAGATGGTCATTCCTTTTTGTTCTGATTTACATTTGCCTGAAATATTGTTTTCTAACACTTCATCCTTAGTCTTGTTTTGCCTTTGGTGGTTAGATGTGTTTCCTGAAGACAGCATATACTAGGCTTGTCCCTTTTTATCTAGTCAGCCAGCCTGTGCCTCTTCAATGGGGAATTAAAGCCATTCACATTTATTGAGAGAATTGATAAGTGTGGTAGAGTTCTGTTCGTCTCATTTTGTGGAAGTCAGTTGCTTTTATCACCCCTATCTTTGTGGAAACTAGGCTTTGCCCTTTAGTTTCTGGATGTCTTTACTTTGCTGGTGGTCCACTGTAATGTCCAGTGCATAAAATGGGTCTGAATACTTTCCGCAGAGCTGGTCTTGTTGTGGTGAATTAACTCAATGTTTGTCAGTCAGAGAATGGGTAGGCCACATGTAGAAGACTTTAAATGACCCACAACTCTCACCACTTACAAAAATTGACTCAGGCTGGGCTGGGTGCAGTGGCTCACATCTGTAATCCCAGAACTCTGGGAGACCAAGGTAGGTAGCCTGCCGGAGTTCATGAGTTCAAGACCAGCCTAAGTAAGAGCGTCTCTTAGAAAAATAGCTGAGCACTGTGGCAGGTACCTGTAATCCCAGCTACTCAGGAGGCTAAGGCTAGGGGATCCTTTGAGCTCAAGAATTTGAGGTTGCTGTAAGCTATGAAGCCATGCCACTCTACCAAGGGTGACAAAGTGAGACTCTGTCTCAAAAAAGAAAAAAAAAAATTAACTCAGGCTGGAGTTAAGACACAAAATTAAAATATATGATTATCTCAATTGATACACAAAAAGCATTTGATAAAATTCAAAATCTTTTCATACACTCAACAAACTTGAAATAAAATTTACCTCATATGACAGAAGTCATATGTGAAAAACCCACAGCTAACATCATACTCAATGGTATTAATAAAAGACTTAATGCTTTTCCTTGAAGATGAGAGACAAGACAAAGACACCCACTTTTGCCACTTCTACTCAAAAGAATACTCAAAAAGTCCTAGCCAGAGCAATAAGGCAAGAGAAACAAATAAAAAGCAACCAAATTAAAAAGGAAGTAATAAAATGATCTCTATTCACAGATGTTGTGATTTTACACACAGAAAACTTTATAGGTTCCACAAAATGCCCCTTAGAACTAATAAATGAATTTAGCCAAGTAGCAAATGCAAAATTAACACACAAAATTCAGTTACATTTTCTATATATATTAACAATGAAAAATACAAAATGAAATTAAGAAAGTCCATTTAGAAAGTCCATTAAGAAAGTCCAATAGTATCTAAAAGAATAAATACTTAGGAATTAACCAAAGAGATGAAAACTATAAAACAATTTTGAAAGAAATTAGACATAAACAAAGTGAAAGACATCTGGTTATACACTCAAAAGAATTGAAAGCATGATCACAAATAAATATTTATACACCCAGGTTCATAGCAGCATTATTCACAATCACTAATGTATGAAGGCAAACCAAATGTCTACTGGCAAATGAATCAATAAAATGTGGTATACAATGGAATATTATTCAGCTATAAAGAGGAAGGAAAATCTGATATATGCTACAACATGGATGAACCTCAGAAACATTATGTGAAATGAAGTTCGTCAGTCACAGAAAGACAAGGTATGATTCCAACTATATGAGGTACTCAAAATAATCAAAATCATAGAGACAGAAAATAGAATACTGGTTGTCAGGGACTGGAGATGAAGGAAATGTTTAACTCATTGTTTAGTAAATTTCAGCTCTGCAAGTTGAAAAAAATGGAAATGGATAGAGATGATGGTTGCAAAACAACATGAACGTATTTACTACCACTGAACTGTACTCTTACAAATGATTTCATGTACTATGAAATTTACATTATATTATCACAATTTAAAAATTAGAAGAAAAAAGTACATGGGATATTGTACTTTATTATATAACATGTAACACATATATGTGTACAGTCCTTTAAAATGCAATTATTTTAGTCTTATTAAGAGAAAACAAACTATCATATATGCAAATATACACAGTATAAATATATACATGGTATATTAATAGATATATACTGTATATGCAGTATACTCATACATTCAAATACCATGTAAGTTTTGGTCAATGACAAGCTATATATGTGATGGTGGTCCCACAGGATTATAATAGAGCTGAAAAATTCCTATTGCCTAGTGATAGCATAGCTTTCATAGTATTATAGCAATACACATTTCTTACGTATTATAGTGAAACTTGTTTAAACAAACCTACTGAGCTACCAGTCACATAAAAGTATAGCACATATGTGTACATGTATAATTACGTACAGGAATACCTGACAATGATAAACAACTGAGAATAGTTTTTGTATTTACTATACTTTTATCAGTAAGGGCTGTCCAATCTTTTTTTTTCTCCTTTCTACATCAGGAGAAGAGGAGTTGTCTTGGACCACACATTAGATACACAAACACTAATGTAAGCTAATTAGTTCTGTGCATACTTTGTATGATATCCAACACCACAGATAACCAAAAATAGTCCTAACAAAATCAGCATGCGGGCCACAAGTTGGGCGCCCCTGATTTTAAACTGTCACCTTTTCCTATAATAAATCATAACCTCACGTAAACTTTCAGCGAGCTCTCACAGTCCTTCTAGTTAATTATCAAGTCTGAGAATGCTGGTGACCCTCAAACTTGCAAGTCATGTCAGAAGTAAAAGTGGTCTTAGAGACCTCCAAACTTAGAGTTGGTGTCTAAAAGTAGTTTTAGGAAAATCAAACTTAGAAATGGTGTCAGAATTAAGAGTGTTCTTGGAGGCTATCTCTTCAATGAGCCCTTTTAAATTCATCACCAGTATAAGCAGAATACCTAAGAATGTTCAAATTATTAATAGTGAAAGAATCACGTATCAATGATCACAATTATAAATATTGAGAATAAAGATAAACACATTCAAAAGAATGCTTAAAATTTAAAACACTGAATATTATAAATATAAATGGAATAAAATGCTAACATGTAGGAATATAAGATGATACAACCATGTTGAGGGAAATCTGATATTTCTCAAATAATTAACAAACATCTATCCTGATATGATAATTCCAATGCTAGGCATATCCCAAGAGAAATGAAAATGTATGTCCACAAAAACATTTATACAAAAATATTTATAACATCACTTCATAAATCATAGCCAAAAAGAGTCTAGATGTTCACCAATGAGATAAGGAATAAACAGTGATACAGTCTTACAATGGAATAAAAGCAATAAAAACAAATTAACGCAAGATGACCCTTAACATTTTTGCTACCTTTAGTAGACTCCTGTTATTTTACAAATGACACTGCTTAAATACAACAATATTAAGACATAAAGAATAATTTCCTACATAGGCAGAAAACTGGGGTAAGGGTACTAGTGCTTACATTATTTGCACATGGACAATTTCATAAAGAAATCTTGAAGGGAAGAAGAGAGGAGAGGGGACAGGAGGGGGGATATGGGAGGAGGGAGGGGATTTGGGGAACCCTCACCTAATGTGCATGATGCAATGGTACATTTCAAAACTATTAAGAAATGAGTATAATTGTGATGGATGTGTTACTTAGTTCAATGTAAGCATTTCATGTTATATATCGAAACAGTACCCTGAACCCCATATATGCATCAATATACAATGTTATAATTTAATAAAAAATAATAATTAAAATTAAAAATTAAAGAAATCTTGGCCAGGCACGGTGGCTCCACCTGTAAGCCTAGTCCTTTGGGAGTATAAAAAGGAAGGACTGGTTGAGGACAGAAGACTGAGATCAGCCTAAGCAACATAGCAAGACACTGTCTCTACAAAAAATTTAAAACTCAGCCAGACATGGTGGTACACACCTGAAGCCCCAGCTAACCCGAAAGCTAAGGCAGGAGGATTACTTGAATCCAGGAGTTTGAGGCTGCAGTGAGCTATGACACCAATGCACTCTATCCCAGGCAACAGAGTTAGACTCTGTCTGTCAGGAAAGGGAAAGGGAAAAAAGGGAAAGGGAATGTGAAGGAAAGGGAAGGGAAAAAAGGAAAAGAAGGGAAAAGGAAGACAAGATATCTTCATAATTTTTTGTGTAATACAATGGCTGTTTTAAAAGGTTATTATTACAATAAATACTGCAACAACATGGAAATAATGACTTGAGAATATAAAAAAACTTCTTTAAAGAACAACAAACAGAAAAAGCAACTAAAGCTACACAGGGTATCCCAAAAGTCATTCATAAAGTCACCATACATAGGAGAAAATGAGAGATTATAGCGACATGTATCTAAATATTCTCTACATGTTGGCCTCCTCTTTGTAAAATTTGACAGTGGATTCTTAGATAGGATACCAAAAGCATAATCAAATAAAAAATAGGTAAAATAAATTTTATCAAAATTTAAAACTTTTATATACTGGCTGGGCACAGTGGTGCTTGCACTTAAGGGTTCAAGACCAACCTGAACAAGAGCACAACCCCTTCTCTACTAAAAATAGAAAAATTGGCTCAGGTGCCTGTAGTCCCAGCTACTCTAGAAGCTAAGGCAAAAGGATTCCTTGAATCTAGGAGTTTGAGGTTGCTGTGAGCTGTGAGGCCACAGCACTCTTGCGTAGGGCAACAGAGTAAGACCCTGTCTCAAGAAAAAAAAAAAATTTTTGTATACCAAAAGACATTATCAAGAATATAAAAGAATGGACAGAGAATGGGAGAGATATTTGCAAATCATATACCCAATAAGGATGCAACATCTGGCAAGATGAACTCTTATACCAATAACAAAGACAACCCAATTTAAAAAATGAGCAGAAGACTTGGACAACTCTCTGAAAAGATATATAAAAATGGTCAACAAGCCCCAAGAAAAGATGCCCAACATCATTAGTCATTAGGAAAGTGAAAAACAAAACCACAATGAAATACTACTTCATACCTACTAGGAGGGCGATAAAACAAACAAAAACCCAGAAAATAATAAATATTGTCCAAGATGTGAAGTAATCAGAATCCTCATTATTGTTGATAAGAATGTAAAATGGTACACCTGCTATGGAAGACGCTTGGCAGTTCTTCAAAAAGTTAAACACAGAATTATTAATATGACAAAACAGCTCCACCCCTAGGTATACATACATACCCAAGAGAAAGAGGTGTTAAAACAAAAAATTGTATACAAATGTTCATGACATCATTACTCATAATAGTCAAAAAGTAGAAAAAAACAAATTTCCACCAATTAATGGATAAACAAAATGCAGTATATCAATACAACAGAATATTGTACAGCCATAAAAACAGTAAATACTAAGGGGAGTATTACCCACCAAATACCAAATGAAGAGCACCTTGGTTCTGGTCATGCCCCCTCTCCAAGGTTCATAATTACTGTGGGCATTGTGAGCTCTGTTCCCTGGCATGCAGGGGGAGGTGTCTCTAAGCCTTGGGTTTTTGGGCAACAACTCCCCCATCACATTTTAGCTGTCCTTCTTTCACCTCAAAAAATTAATAATAATAAGCACTAATATATCTTAATGCATGAATGAACCTTGAAAATAGTATGCTAAGTAAAAGAAGCCATTCACTAAAGATCAATGTATTAACAGATTCTCTAGAAAAACAGAACCAACATATTATGTGTATATATATATAGAGAGAAAGACATTTATTTTAAGATACTGGCTCATGAGATGATAGGGGCTGGCAAGTAGAAAATCTACAGGATGGGCCAACAGGCTGGAGACCCAGAGAAAACGTGAAGCTACAATTCAAGTTAGAAGGTCATCAGGCTGAAGACCCAGGAAAGTGTCAATGTTATATAATTCAAGTCTAGAGGCTGTTTGCTGCTGGATTCCCTCTGGTTTTCAGGAGGTCAGTCTTTGTTCTATTCAGAGCTTCAATTGATTAAATAAGGCCCACTAACATTATGGAGAACAATTTGCTTTACTCAAAGCATACCAATTTAAATATTAATCTCATCCAAAAATACCCTCATAGAAATATCAAAAATGTTTGTCTACATATCTCCATAGCCTCACCACACTGACATAAAAACTAATCCTCATTTACTATATACTGTACATATATAATTCTATTAATATAAAATGTCCGGAG
Organism: Loris lydekkerianus; assembly: GCA_963574355.1. Taxonomy (NCBI): domain Eukaryota; kingdom Metazoa; phylum Chordata; class Mammalia; order Primates; family Lorisidae; genus Loris; species Loris lydekkerianus. The sequence continues at coordinate 7,049 of CAUYPK010064796.1, forward strand.
AGTAGGCAAACCCTAGAATACAGATTAGTCATTCATTGCCAGCGGCTTGAAGAAAAGGTAAAATTGAAAGTGACTGTTTAATGGGTATAAAATTTTTCTGGGAATGATAAAAATATTCTGGAAGTAGGCCAGGTACACTGGTTCATGCCTGTAATCCTATCACTCTGAGAAGCCAAGTAAGAAGGACTGCTTGGCTCAGGTGTTCAAGACCACCCCGAGCAAGGGTAAGACATGAATGATACAAAAAAATAGAAAAATTAGCTGGGCGAGGGGCATGTGCCTATAGTCCCAGTTATTTAAGGGGGAGGGCTGAGGCAGTGGAATCACTTGAGCCCAGGAGTTTGTGATTGTAGTAAACTATGATGATGCCACTGCACTCTAGCAGGGATGACAGAGACAGAGTCTGTCTCCAAAAAAAAAAAAGTTCTAAAATTAGGTAGTGTTGACAGAGTGATAGGGCTACCTGGAACATCAATCTTCAAAAACAAAAGCTACAGGTGAACCTCAGAATTCCTAGTGGATCTCTATGGCCTGAATGTGTCTCCCCCACGCCCCACCAATTCATAGGTTGAAACTTAATCATTAATGTGATATTATTAATATTAAGAGGTGAGACCTTTGGGGAGTGATTAAGTCATGATGGCTCCATCCCAATGAATGGAATAGTGCTCTTAGAAAACAGCTTAAAGGTGCCAGGTACAGTGGCTCACAAGGGTAATCCCAGCTCTTTGGGAGGCCAATTGTTTGAAGCCAGGAGTTCCAGATCAGCCTCAGCAACAAAGTGAAACCCCATCTCTACAAGACAAAAAAAAATTTTTTTTTGAGACAGAGTCTTAAGCTGTCACCCTCGATTCTCTTGCCTCAGCCTCCCAAGTAGCTAGGACCATAGGCACCCACCACAACGCCCAGCTATTTTGTTGTTGCTGCAGTTGTCATTGTTGTTTAGCCGGCCTAGGCCAGGTTTAAACCCGCCAGCCCTAGTGTATGTGGCCAACACCCTAACCACTGAGCTACAAGCGCCAAGCCTACAAGAAAATGTTTTAAAACTGACCTTCATCTGGGACTTCTACATCTCAAATGAAATCATCTTTCTTAGTGCAAATTTGAAATCTTATCCAGCTACCGATGTTTTCTTCTCCCTGTGGCTATAGAAGAAATTTTCCTAACTACTAAAAGGTACTAGTCAGTCAGGAAGTTGGCTCACACCATCATTCTCTGTCCTTACTTCAGTTGAGAAAATTCTATCATTAAACTGGACCCAGACCTTTCCAAAGCTGGAAAATTGAGGGGTTATTTTTCCCCTTCACATATGTCAAGTTATAAAATTTCTAGAATTATAACTATCATAGCCCAAAGATACAACACTAGTTTAATGCACAGGTACTTGTTAGAAAGTGATTTTCACTCCTTGATGCACTCAGCAAATACCAACTGGTTGAGCATCCACTACATATGCAGCACTACTCTAGCTGCTGACCATATATATATAACATGAATGAAAAAGACAAAAATCCTACCCTCATGGAGCGTCCATTCTATTTTTCAAAATAATAGTAAGGTAGAGACAAAAACTTAAATATTACATCTTGGATATGCAAAAAAAAAAAAGATTATTTTTTATAACTGACCTAAATCTCAAATGTTTCCATTCTCCAGTGAGGAGGCACTGTTAAGTACCTGGGGTACTTAAGGTATAGGTGATCCTCATTCATAGATTTGGTATTTGGGGATTTGCCCACTTACTACAATTTATTTGTAACCCCAAAATCAATAGTGTGGCACTTTCTCGGTTATTTGCAGACACACAGAGTGGCAAAAAATTTGAACTGCTCATTGCACACATACCAAGTGAGGTCAAACAAGAAATGCTCTGCCTTCCTGAATCAATTCTCATACTATAAAGAAGCATCCTTTTCATGGTCTACTTTGTGTCACATTTCTGCATTTTTGTGTCTTTTCTTGGTGATTTTGCTGTATAAAATGGCCCCCAACCACAGTGCTAAAGTGATGTCTAGCATTCCTAAGTACAAGAAGGCTGTGAGGTGCCTTACAGAGAAAATAATGTGTAATAGACAAACTTCATCCAAGTATGACTTACAGTGCTGTTGGCTATAAAACAATGTTAGTTCAATGTTAATGAATCAATGCATATTAATGTTTTTTAAAAGAAACACATAAAAAATGTGAAGTAAGCCACAGAATGGGAGAAAAATAATCTGAAAAAAGGCTTGGACCAGAATATACAAAACATTCATGTAGCTCAAAAATAAGTCAAACAGCCCAATATTTAAATGTGGGCAAAAAATGTGAACAGACACTTCTTGACAGAAACTATCCAAATGGTCAATAACAAGGAAAAGATGTTTAACATTACTAGTCATCAGGGAAATACAAATTAAAATGAGATACCATTAAACACCAAGAATGACTAAAGTTAAGAAAACTAACACTACCAAGTGCCGATGAGGATTTGGCATAATTGAAATGTTCATGTATTACCAATCAGAATGCCAAATGGTACAGCCACTTTGGAAAACATTCTGGTAGTTTCTTTTAAATTTATTTCTGAGTAATGTCTTGGCTATTTGAGGTTTTTTCTGATTCCATATAAAACAAAGTTTTGTTTTTTCAAGATCTTTAAAGTATGACAGTGGAGCTTTAATAGGGATTATGTTAAAATTATATATTACTTTGGGTAGTAAGAACATTTTAACAATGTTGATTCTTCCCAGCCATGAGCATGGTATGTTTTTTCATTTGTTAACCTTTTCAGCTATTTCTTTTCTTAGAGTTTCACAGTTCTCTTTATAGAGATCTTTCACGTCCTTTGTTAGATAAACTCCCAAATATTTCATCTTCTTTGGCACTACTGTGAATGGGACAGAGTCCTTGACTGTTTTTTCAGCTTGACTATTGTTGGTATATATAAAGGCTACTGATTTATGAATGTTGATTTTGTAACCTGAGATGCTGCTCTATTCCTTGATCACTTCTAAGAGTTTTGTAGTAGAGTCTCTAGTATTTTCCAGATATACAATCACATCATCTGTGAAGAGTGAAAGTTTGATCTCTTCTGACCCTATATGGATACCCTTGATGGCCTTTTCTTCCCTAATTGCGATGGCTAAAACTTCCATTACAACGTTAAAGAGCAATGGAGACAATGGGCAGCCTTGTCTGATTCCTGATCTGAGTGGAAATGATTTCAATTTAACTCCATTCAAGACGATATTGGCTGTGGATTTGCTGTAGATGGCCTCTATCAGTTTAAGAAATGTCCCTTCTATACCAATT
>CAUYPK010064797.1:0-68537 GCA_963574355.1 Loris lydekkerianus
ATGTGCCTGTCTTTCTAGAACACAGACAGAAGGAACAGTAGCCACCTGGGACCTGTACTTTTCGTGGCAGTGGCACGAGAATAATAAGGGAAATTAAAACATGTGATGATCTTTATCCATGTAAACATGAAAGAGGTAAAGTCTCCATCTTTCTTTAAGGCTGCAAATGTAGAATATAAATGTCTTAACACAATAACTAAGAAAATGCCAGGAAGGCTATGTTAATCAGTGTGATGAAAATGTGTCAAATGGTCTATAAAACCAGTGTATGGTGCCCCATGATCGCATTAATGTACACAGCTATGATTTAATAATAAAAAATAAATAAATAAAAAATAAAGAGCTACAAATAAAAAAAAAGTGATGATCCTTAAAGTTTCTGTTTGAAACTGACCCACACTAACTTATTCCCACATTCTACTGGTCGAAGCATATTACATGACCAAATTTAAGGCCAAAGAGGTCAGGAAGCACAGTCTGCCCCACAGTGCAAGGCAAGAGGAGTGATCATTTGAGGGGTAGTGCAGAGGGACTAAGTGTAACAAACACTGCGGATAATTCTTAGCTGCCAACCCTGTCGGAGAATTGCCATTTGGTGCCACCAAAGAGCATGTCATAGTGAGAGGAGTGAGGGGCTCACTCCATTTTCAGTATCCCACAAATATGGATGGAGTCACTCATCAGACTGCCCCAAATCAGACAGAAATGTTAATGCATCTCATGTAATTTAAGAAAGAGGTCGGTCAAGAGTGGAAAGGGAATGAGCAACTCTTACAAACTGAGGATGGGGATGAGCCAGTCAGGGAAGCTTCCCAGAGGAGGCAACATCTGAGCTCAATCACTGCGATGGGCGAGTATTTTGCAGAAACAGGAAGTGCATGCAGGGATTGGGGTAGTCTAGGCAGAGGAGGTCTCAGACAGAATGAGGAGTTTAAAAGCAGCATCATACATTTGACAGAGAGTGTCACGTGTTCAAATCCTGCTTCTTTCCCCAGTCTCAGAGCTTGATCATATTTCCCAGCCTTCCTTGCAGTGAATGTGGCCATGTGGCTGATTATGGTTTGAGAATATGCCCAGCAGTAATGTGTTCTCTTCCAGGTCTGATCCTTGAAGAGCTCCCACATTCAAACCTCTGTTGTTTCCTGCTTCACCGTCGATCAGCTGAATGGGAGGAGGACGCAGCCACAAGAGGAAAGGCACCGAGGCACTGGATGAACCTGAGGAACACCTTCCCTGCCAACTATCGGTAGAAATGTTTGCATGAGAGACAGGCAGTTTTATTGTGTTAAAGCACTAAGATTTAGGATGTCCGTTATTGTAGTTAATATTATCCACCCTAACTAATGTAGCGTACCTGTGTTTTGCTAATGGTAAGAGATGGTAGTCATAGACTACCTGCATTAGTCACTTATCATTGATGCCTCAGGGGTTATTCTGGGCACCAAGGGGATTCAAAGGCATGATAGCACCTTAGAAGTGTAACTCTGGGCAATGCACTGGTATGAACAAGCAATCATGACCAGTTTGAGAGCTGGATCTTGCTGCAGAGACTGGGTGTGAAGCACAATCATTTATACTTTGCAATTACGGCTGAATAACCATGAGGATGTTCCTTTGGCAGCATTTTTTATGTTTAATGTAAAATGTATGTCACATTTTTAGAAGTGTGCCCCCCACCCCACCAAAAAAGGTTCATGTTTAACTGAAGGTCAGGCATGCTCCCCCTAGCTTTCAACCTTGGAAGTGTCTATTATCCAATGAGATTGAAAGAAAAAAATGCTCATAATCAAGGTCATCACATACATTGGAAATAAATAGTAAAGCAGTAAAACCTCTGAATTAAAGGCAGGCAAGTAGGACAAGGTGTATGTTTCTGTTTCCAAAATGAGGAATCACAGAAAACCTGAGCTCCACGAATAATCCCTTACAAGGAACTGGTAAGAGGCCGTCAGGAGAAAGTCCCTTCAGAGGCAACTTTCCTGAATTCCACAGATGAGAAATTTGTGTTGAAAATGGATTTCAAGCTACACACAAGCAGGGACTGGGAATATTTAGCACAGAATTACACTAAGGGTCTTGACACATGATAAGATAACTACAACAATGGAGATGTTCATGAAAAATATTGACAGACAAGACCCAGAGCAGGCATGGCAGAGCCCATCAATACAAGAAGGGAAATACAAATTTGGACAAAACAGAGGTAGTTCTTCTCGTCAGCTCTTGGCTAAGAGTGTTCCTAATTTCCAGCAAGTAGAGAATGACAACTTATGGCAGTGTTCCCACTGTGCCTAATCTCTGGCAGGCAGTGAATGTGGTACTCGATCCTGTGTTATGGTTTCGGGTCTATCCTCTAATCTTTTTCCTATGCTCATAAAATATGGATTCAAAGACCCTTTCCAATTGCTTTCATATATGTGAAATGGGGTTGAATCCTACCGATTATTCAAGATCTTACTGCCAAGAATAGACAAACCAGGTGAGGGCAACCCTCTCTTAGTTTGGGGTTTTATGAAATCAGATCCTAAGACAAGAGTTCAAGTGCAAGCAATTTATTTGAGAGATAGTGAAAACCACAGTAGAGATGCCAGAAAGTAAAACTGGAAGGGGAAGAGCCAATAAAAGGTGGACTGTAGAAGGAATTACCACTGTGGGCCACCAACAACGGGGAGCTTTGGAAATGGTACAGAATATGCATGAAGGGTCCTTTTCTCTGACACTCTAGGGAGCTCGGGTATTTATATACCAGCTCCTGTCAGTCAGAACTTGAGAGTTACTCCTGAGATGTTAATTGCAGCCTGCCCCACAGGTGAAATACACATGTTGGCAAGAGAAAGTTGAACTAGCCATGTGCTGAAATGATAAGGAGAATGAGATGTGGGCAGGAAATCAAGAGAATCTACTACAAACCCTTGTTGGATGCTTTTTCTCACTGGATGTACAAATTAGTAAAATTACTTTTTTACATTTCTCACTTTGCTGCAGCACCAGCAGTTTGACTACACACTTGAGTATCTACATAGAGGAACTCAGGATTGTTTTTAACCAAAAATTGAATTTCTGTGCTTTTACTTTTACTTTTTATTTTAATACATTTGTAATACTCTTTTTTTTTTTTTTTTTTTACTACATGGCATAGAAAAAACTGAGTTATATCTACAACTTTTCAAAATCCATCAATTTCTTACTTGTATACACACTACAGAAAACACGCTGGGTAACCCTAAGATAAAAGAGCTGTGTCTATTAAAATGTGCTGTCCTGTGGTGAGCTGTGTCTCTTTCAGGGGAGACAGCCTTCCTCTGGGCACTCTGGGATCTAGTAAATGCAAAGAGAATCTATGCCATTTGGCCTTGAATGCCACTTCTCATTTTCAAATCTGCTTCATAATATCTCAGTATGTTTTGTAAATGACTACTCTCTCTTGCTATCATTTCATTTTCTCATTTAAGAATATACAGACAAATCATGTGATTGTAGTAGCTTTAACAGTAGTTTAAAAACTTTTCAGTTTCTGAAATAAAAAATGAATGGGAAAAGCAGAGTCATGTCCATTTTGAATTGTCAGCTTGCCTCAGTGGTTTAAAAAATAAAACAATTTGTATATTTATGTGTAATAGTGCAATTATTTGAATATTTTATATGAATATTAATAATATATCATGAACAAATAAAAAAATCCATCACTTCCATGTTACTGAAAACCAGTTCAGTCCATATAGCCTAAATATATTAAGTGTTAGGTTTTATGTTTCTGATGGTCAATCTCTTTGGTATTGCAAACAACTGATGTACACTTATCACACATTTTATATGATTGTTTCTTATTTTTAACTATTAATTTTAAAATATTCCTAGGCCTAGAAAAAGAGTTGCAAAAATAATACATACAGATACTATTATCTTTCACTCCCATTCCTTAACGGTAACCTCTTACATAGCATACAGGTTGATTTTTGAGCTAGATAGATGTGAGAAAATCCCTAAAAGTTGATTATCTTATACTGATACTCTGTATATTACATGACAATGCCTCCTGGTGTTAAAAATAGGAGCTAGGGATGAGGGGCTTGGAAGAGAGTCTTCTCTTTAATTTGGAGCACGTAAGGCAATCAAATAAAAAAATACATACATATATGCACGCATAAAACATTTTGATGTCATCAGGATTTGCAGAGACTTTATACTGGTGTTTTCTTTTCATTTGCAGTGATGCTACTTTCCTCGGCCATTCTTTGACCAGGAACACACCAAAAACTGAGAAAAAGATTGCTGAACCCAACACCTCCATTACAATGCATAACAAGTGAACCAATTTAATAACCAAAAGGGTGGTTTCCATTTCCTCAACCCTTCATAGACATGCTTCAAAACCTTCATGCATGTGTGTTCAAATTTTGACTCAGGGTACACCTTATCTTTGCTTGGTGTGCTGCCCCACCTTGATCCCTCCCCAAGCAATTGTCCACACCTGAAGAAGGAGGGAATGTCCCACCATTCTATATTTGCTCCAACTGCATTGGCACACTGATTTCGTAATGTCTTTCAGAGAGTCATGAGATTAAATCAGTTATAGGAGATGTAGAGGATTATAATTTGCTGGATCCAAGAAGGTCCCAAGAAGAGGCAGAAGGCACCAGATGAAACACATTTAGAAACTGTTTACAATGTGGATAGTATCCACAGGCCATAAACTCTTTCATTCAAATAAAAAATGCAGAACTGGAAGGCTTAAACAAACAAACAAAACCAGCCAAATAATTGAAGAACTTTAATTTAGAAGAAACTTAATTTAAGGAGGAATGGTATCCCATGCCCTAGTATTTGAAAGTCCCGTGAGCCCCAGAATGGTGGAAACCTAGAAATCAAGAAATTTTCACTTCCAGATGTGGCCTCCAGACAGATGCCTTGTCTCTTCCTCAGTTATCTGTTAGTTTGTATAACTTGTCCTCTCTCAACTTTAAGGGAGACAGGACTGGAGTTTCTCAAAAAGAATTTTACCAAGACAAAAAAATAAAATAAAATAAAATAAAAATTAAATACATAGAAGCAAGACAAAAACTCCAAAACAACAACAACAAAAAATATAGACTCAAATGACATTAAGGTACGCGGGTATACACACACAAGTTTCATACTTACTATATATGTGTTTATACATATTTTCAACACTATGAAGTATTATGCTAAAAATGTGTGCACATTATTGTTCTTCATTCAGCAAATACCAAGTTTAAGTACTGCTATAAGCACTGGTGAAATAGCTTTGTATTTGAGTGGGGGGATGACAAATCATAAAATAAGCAATATGTGTTTTGAACAACAACAACAACAACAAAAACACAGAGATGCTAAGGAGTTGTTTGGATGGAGTGTTCAGTAAAGGCTTCCATGGGATGTGACAGGAGGCTGAGATCCCTCTTCAACAGGTGAAGGGGCAAGCTCCACATAGACAGGGGATGGAGGACAAATGCCAAGGCTTAGTCTTCCAGGGCAAGTCCTATCATCATGTCCACTTTGTATCTGGGGGAAATAGGGCTCGCAGGGAAGCCAAGTGACTTCTCTGAGATTCTGTACCGGGAAGCAGCATACACAGCCAAGTATCTGATGAGCTGTTGTACTTAGATGATCATTTCCTCTTCTGTTGTTTTTTCCAAAGTCTCTCCACCCTCACCCCTTCCATTGTTCTGTCATTTTCTAATCCCTTCTCCTCTTCTCTCCCCCCTAGAGACTGGAAGTCTCTCCACACCTCACCCCTTCCTTTGTTCTGTCATTTTCCAATCCCTTCTCCTCTTCTCTCCCCTAGAGACTGGTATTTCCTCTTTTAAATCTTTCCTAATCCTTAAGAGAAGAAAACTCAAGGGCCGTACGTGGTACCTCCCCCCTTCAGAAGGGGCTCTGTCTCCTTGCTGCATTTGCTCTCCCTGCCCTAGTGCAAGCCCGTTAGGGGAAGGCAGGGGAAACTACTATTTACCTTTGCCTGGCAAGTAGCACAGCCCTTTCCCTGGCAAGCAATTAAGAAATGAAGCTTGTAGGAAATACTTGAGGGAAGAGTGGAGGAAGGTAGAGAACAAAAAAAAGGAAGAAGGCTTTTACTTTAGGATGCAATACAATTTAGTAAATGAGAAAAAGAGACAGCAGAGAAATAAAGGAAGCTTCACATAATTTCTAAATGTTACTGGCATCATGTTATCTTTTCTTGCTTAAATGCATTAAAAGCAAAGACATTTTCAATTCTATTAAATTACACAAGGAAGGAACTCCAATCTGGTACCAGTATGGAGGATGGTGTGAAATGGAGAGGTATAGGGGACCCCCTGGTCTCCTAAAATCACTCCACATGAGTGGTCCTGGCTCTCAGGTTAGGTCAATGAAAATTACTATGCCTACTTCCCAGAGAGAGAAGAGTCAGCTGTACTGTTGGGAAGTGCTACATGCTCCTAAGTTCCAGAGGCGGCATCAGTGAAGGTGTAGTCCCAGGAGCTCTACAGAGACTACCTGGTTTGCATTCTCCTTCCTCCATTTAGTAGCCAGTGGAATCTTCGCTCCTGTTTCCACATCTTTTCAGTGGGAATGCTCAGAGCACCCACTTTGTGTGATTGTTGTGAAGATTAAATAAGTGAACACACATAAAACCCTTAAACTAGTGCCAGGTACCTGGCAAGAATCTGATACAGATTAGCTGCTAATATGAACAAATAAAATCATGAAAAAGTATGTTGATGTAAACATATAATCTGAAGAGAAGGAAGCGTCAGTATCTTTATTACTATCATTCATCACAGTCTCTGGAGGTGAAGAGGCTACAGTAGTTTCTGGATGTTGTAGACAGAAGGCTTGTTCGTGCCCTCTCACTTTTCACCTGCAGGGGTCAATGTCACGAGACTTTCTGCCCTGCCCTTTCCTATGTTACATTACTTATCAGTGTCCATTGTTCCTTTTGTTTTAAGCACAGATGTACACTGTGCTTAAAGGGACTACGCCCACACAATCCTTGATCACTGATGTCTTAAAGGTTGCGTTAAAAAAGGAGGATATTGGGTAGAGAGGGAAGTAAATAATATATGTTCTGGACTCTTTATTGACCCGAATCCTGAAGTTATTCACGTGTCCCTGCTAGGATTTTAAAGATAACATGCAAAGACTTTTCTGGGAACTATAACTGTCTTAAATTATAAGCATAGATCCTGAAGGGTGTTTCAGAAAGGGTCCATTACTTGTAAAACAAATAAAAACAGAACTCCTTTTAAGGTCTGAGCAGTTACCTGTAGGAAGCGGACGTTCTATAAAACTCAAAGCTCTTTCACACTGTCTTACCAACCTGTCACCGAGAACCCAGGAGGGCAGCAGCGGTTAGAAAGAGGGTTTCCGGGCCACACTCTGCAGACAATTGGCCTGGAGGCCTGTTCTCTGTTCTTCCGTTGTGCTCAAGCTACTTGCACAGCTCCACCAGGGACAACAAACATGCCCAAGGAATCTGACATTGTGCCCTGATGAAATTTAATCCCCAGGAGAAGTCCCCAGCTCTGAGCGACCAGGGGAGACAGAGCCGTAGAGTTTCCTTGGGATTCGCGGAGAGTTTGTCCTGATCTTAACCATCCCCCCTCAGGTCTTGATTTTAAACCCTTCTAAAACAATTAATATCTTTTTGTGAAGAAATTGTATTTATGCTTATTTCGGAAACAATCTTCATTCTGACAAAAAAGAACCGTACGCGTCCTCTTCCCCACTCGGCCTGGTGAGGACTTCAAAGGATCTTTGAGCTGAGAACCAGGAACCAGGTCTCCCAGAGTCCAGTTCCCAACCAATTCATCGCATCCCTGGCCGCAGCGCTTCTTCCCAACCAACTCAGTCCAACTTTCCGTTAAAGACTCCAGCAGGGGCGCCCTCTGGGCCACCGACTGGGGCTGGCAGAAGCGGCTTGGGGCTGGGGACCCTCGAGCTGCGCAGCGCCGCCCCAACCCGCGCTGCCGGCGCTCGCCGCCCGGGTGCTGGCGGAGCTTGGCTGTGCGCTCTGCCGCGCTCGTCTACCCTGGACATCTCGCCTCTGGCCCCGTCCTCCCCGGACACCAACTTCCACACTCCCCACCTCCCGGACCGCTCTGCTAAATCCTGTGTCTTCCTCTCTTGCAAACTAGTCCAACCGCTCTGCCAGCCCCCAACACAACCCTCCACAAGAAAACCCAAACCCGATCTCCCCAGTTACGGTGGTCACCGAGGGTCTCTGTCGCCGCCAGCGTAATTCAGGCTCATTCATATTCATTCTCTTTCTCTCAGTCCCCCTTTCTCTCCCCAAACACTCCTAACAAGACAAGCCGATCCTCCTCAGTGGCCCTGCCTTTCATTCATCCCCTCCCACCGCACTCACTCACACACACTCACACACACACACGCGCGCACCCCAGCCCAGACAGCCCACTCCACTTTGCAGACGCCCACCTCCCACATACTCCCCTCCCCTAAACAGACATTCACCCACTCGCCATCTGTAGCCTCCTTCCGTCCCCCGCCCCGCCGGCGCGCCCGTTACCCCTCCCCAAGAAGCAGACCTGCACGGCGGGAGGCAGGGACCCCCGCCAGACGCTCGGGCCGTGCGCGCCGCACTGACCTCGGCCCGCCCCGCCGGGAAAGTAACAAAGGCGGGCGCGAGCCCGGAGCCCGGAGCGGCGGCGGCGGAGGCGGCGGGGCTGGCGAGCCTGGGCCCGGCCGGCTCTCCCCGGCGGGGGCTGCTCGGGAGTCGGGCGGCAGCAGCGCCTGAGGACGTGGATCTCCGGCCGCCCGCGCCGCTCGGACGCCGCCGGCACCATGGGCTGCTGCACCGGGCGCTGCTCACTCATCTGCCTCTGCGCGCTGCAGCTGGTGAGTGGCCCGCGTGCCCCCGCCCCGGGGCCGGTCTCCTCCCGGGGCCAGACCCTTCCGGGGGACTGCGCTCTGCCCCGGACCGGCCTCCCCCGCTCCCTGAGCAGTTCCGCAGCTCTGAGCAAGGGGTGAAAGGGTGAGCCGGGCGCTCCCGCCGGCTGCTGCCCTCCGCGCCACCCCGGCCGGGCTGGTACTGCCCTCTAGCCGCGGACACTGCCCGAGTCCCCTGCCCCGCGGGAGGGCGCGGTCTGACTCGGGGTCCGCGCGCCGGGGTGCGCTCGCCCCCACGACCCCGGGAGTCGCCGCGCACTCTGGGGGTGCAGCGCTGGCGCCGGGGGAGCGAGATATTTCCTGGCTCTGAGGGGCGACAGCAGCTTTAACACCCGCCGCGTTCCTGCTGAAGTTACACAGGCGCTTGTGTTGCGGGCTCTTTCTTCGCGGCTTGATTTCCAGGAATGTTGCTTAATGTGAACGTGCGTGGGAATGCCCAGGTTCTGCGGAGACTGCGGCAGCCTTAACTCTCTTAGTTTAGAGTGAGGTGGTTTTTACCTTCAGCAGGTTGGAAGCAGGCGCGTGAGGCGTCTTGGCTGCGTGTCTGAGCTCCTGCTCTTGCAATTCTGCTTTAGATTTTGTTGAAATGTTCGGGCAGCGACAGACTGACAGCTGTGGTCAGCCGTAGGACAGAGCGAACCGGCTCTGTTGGCGCGGTGCCTTGCAGAGAGCGTGTGTGTGATGGGAAGTTAGAAACCACAGTGGAGAAAAAAAGGCCTTTCAGAGAGGAGCAGATGCTCGTCTTAATCCCTTTGGAAGCTGGACTGGTCCTGGGGTCACTTGAGGTCAAGGCCACAGACCTTTCGTGTCAGACTTTTGTGTGTTGGAGATTAATAGACATCTCCCTTTCATTACACTTAAGGAGGATTCTGTAGATGTTCTGCCAAGATTTTTTTTTTAAGCATTGTGGGATTTTTTTTTTTTTTTTGTCACAAACATAGCTAGTGTATTTTGACCAATAAAAGGGAAAAGCTTTCAATAAACTTTACTGAGTAATGTCAACCTTTGCAAGACTCATTACTCAAGGGACAAAATAATGTTCTTTAACAGTTAATCCTTGTTTACTTTTCTCTTGTCTTAGTGTATTTTTTTTCCGTACAAACCTCACTTTGGATATATTCCTCGTTTTTCACATAATGCATGCATAATTTATATATTCCTAGATTTGAAATTAGTGACTACTTGTCTTTAAGACTATTGGACAGTCCCCTATGACCTGTAAAAGCTTAAATCAAATGTTGTTTATAGAGTTTTCTTGAAAACATAATTTTAAAAGTCTGCTCCCTTGTGAATGTGTTCACACTTAAGAATAAAGGCCAAGGGATAATTTATACTTTGGTTTTTTGAAATGGGCATACCGTGTTAAGTTGTAAAAACTGAGTAATTATTTACTCAACCTTTGATTATGTACCATTGTAGGTAGACACACTGGATCCTATAACCCTTTTTTTTTTGAGACAGAGTCTCACTATGTCCCCCTTCCTGGAGTGCTGGGTATCACAGCTCACAGAAACCTCCAACTCTTGGGGTTAAGCGATTCTCTTGCCTCAGCCTCCCAAGTAGCTGGGACTACAGGCCTCAGCCACAACGCCGCGCCATTTTTTTGTTGCAGTTGTCATTGTTTAGCATGCCCAGGCCGGGTTTGAACCCTCCAGCCTCAGTGTATATGACTGGCGCCATGACCATCTTGCTATGGGGGCTAAGCCTGGATCCTATAATCTTTAAAGACATCATTTCTATTTTATATCAAAATAACATGTAAGGTTTCTTTAGGTAACAGATTTATAAATGCACTTGTGATGTTCTGAATTAGCACTGTAGCATTTGTGATGATGTCTTTGAGGCTAGGCATGCCTCCACTATCCATGTACACTTTCTCAATTGACAAATATGCAACTTATTTTTAAAGCATATCTCAAAATTCTATTTTATTTATAAAGTCTTCCTGGGTGCTCTAGGTAAAATCACTAATTTTCATTTAATCTCACAGCTCTGTGCGTTTTCCTGTTATAAAATATTGTGTCCTCTCATAAATAATTTTAAATTATTTACACATATTTTTTCATTATTAAACTGTGGTCTACTTGAGTAGGGACCAAACATTCATTTCTGCAAACACTGCAAGTTCTCAGTGCTCACATCAGGAACTGAAGCATGTTTCAATTTATAACAATACCTAACATTTACACTCCATACAGGGTTTTGACATAAGTTTTTTGTCCCCTAAAATTGTCCTCTGAGAAGGGTACTTATTTCACTAGTTTGTAGATGAGGAAGTTGATACTCATACAGTTAAACAAGTTTACCAAAGTCAAGAGTTTTTAACGATGGTAGGGACAGTGGGGTGATGGTGAACATTTAACAACTGGATCTGAAGTAAATCAAAACATTTATTTATATATTACATTATAAAATCATACAGGGTAATATTACTTATGTAAAGAATGTGTAGCAATCAATTGACAAATAATATCGATAATAAAATTGCAATACTCTTTACTGTGGATTCTATGAAGCCACTTAATTCTGGCAGAATCCTTTTGCTGAACTTGACAGAATCTTGGTTCTATAGTGCTGAATGCTGGTGAATATATTTACTGGCTTTAAGAAGCAAGTGAAACAAGGAAGACCGTATTGGAACTTCATTGCCTGTTAAAGACACGAACAGATAGATTCTTTGCTACATTGGATAATAGTTTTCAAATGCTCAAAAATTATTTCCTCAATTTCTTATGTGCTATTGAGAGTGTTATGGCTACAGACATGACACATTTTGAGGTGTAATACATATTATTAAAATTCTTTCTCCATCATTTGCTTAAGTCTAGATAATCAACAAAAGTCACACCTTGATTTGTGGGGTTTACCAAATTCTTTAGTGTAAAAACTCCTACCTTGGTAACATCAATGCTGCCTTTATTTGGTATTTCCATCATACAGTTAAGTGGGTATAAACAACCTCCTAAGCATTGACGGAGTAAAGCACAGTAAAATAATTACCATACATACTCGAGTATAAGCCGAGTTTTTTCAGCACAAAATTTGGTTTCAGCACAAAGTTTGGGTTTTTGGCACAAATTTTGTGCCGGAAAAAACTCGGCTTATACTCAAGTATATATGGTAAGAATGGATATGTTTGAACTATTTAGTACTTTTGTTTTTAGTAAGATTTATTTAATTTTAAGTTTGTATAATTTGATGTTTAATAATGGTTATATTTAACAACTAGCTCACAAAATTCTTAAAAATCTTAGCCAACCAACTATCTGAGCCCATGTAAGCCTGCTCTAGGGGACCACAGGGTAGGGACCCTTGTTTCCCAGATCTGGTGTTCTTTCATTGAAGCCAGCTGTCTTTTTTCCCCTTTCATGTTGTTCTTTGCTCCCATCAACTGTTGAAAGATGAAAGATGGAGGTTATAAAGCAGTACACAAGTCTGGATGTAGAAAAGGGATGGAATTTGAGAGCACATTTGCTGAAGACAAAGTACATGGTCACCGCTAAGACTTGACTATGAGGTCACTGAAGAGATGGTACCTTAGCTGCTCCAAAAAGTTAAAGGAACAAATGAAAGGTTTTTATTATCTTCTTCTCATTTCATGTGAACTCTCAGAGTGGAAAAAGTCCAGTCTGAGAAGTCTAATTGGAGAGAAATTCTCATTTGAGGCTGGTGTTTGTGGATGAGCTATCGTTTGCAACATCTGAATCTTCTTTTTCTTTTTTCATTCCACTTTTATGGCCTGTCCTCCATCACTACTTTTTCCTCCGTGCCTTTACCCCCAAGAACATTTGTGTATTTGCCCCATGGTTTACCTTCCTTCTCCCGATTTTTCTAGATGAAATGAAGGAGAAAAGGAAAAACATGAATACAGCCCATTGAAAAGTGGGTGAAACTTTTTTTTTAAAAAAGTGATTCATTACCATGTCACCAATCTGTCAGTTATCCAAGAACCTTGAAATACTCATTTGTAAAGATACTTTTGCTTGTTTTATAATAATGGCAGAGTTATCATTAGATGTGTGTAATCTAGACCTAGGACCCAATCATAAGCTTTTAGTACATTATTTTCAGTTACCACATATAAATGAGCCTTCGTTGCATGTTCTTAAAGTCTAACACACCACGTGTCATTTGGAAGCTATCTTCTGAGAGTCGTTTTGGTGGAGCATTCAACTTATTTTGGCAGGCACTGTTGTCACAGAGCTTTAGATGCCTTTCAACGTCACCGAGGTCAGACTCAAAGGCATTTCAACAAAATTTTCTGTCTGGATGTTGTTATAACCCAGGGACATTTACTATACCTTGCATCACTTTAAGGTGAAGGTGATGCTACTATTATCACTAATAATCAGTGCAAGAAAACTCGAAACTCTTAGTAGACCTGTCTATGGTAGCAGAAACTCTAAAAGATTTATAGAAAATAGACAGTTTTTTAAACATATAGAATGGGGTTTATGTTTTCATTTTAGAGAACATTCTCTCAAATTGAAGAAAATGAGCATTTTTTTCTCACAGTAGAAATGAAGTTTAATTAACTTTCTGTTCATACTCCATTCAAACCATCTGTGAGCAAAAACACCTGTGACATTATAATGCTAAGATAAAATGTGTTAGGAGGTGTCTGAAGGATAGTGGTGTAGTGTTAGCAACATGTTTTTAAGTAAATTCTGTGAAATGCACGGCTCACCTCTTGCAGATACTGGGCAGGGAACGCAGACCTTCATTTCTTTCACTAGGTATATTCCCTGATACTTTTGCTTTCACATAGTTTTAATTTTACTAGCTCTTTTTCTTCTCCTGTGTAATATAATTCTTAACCCTTTAGTTTCTCTTCTCTTTTAATATCCCAATGCTTTGCTTCACATTATGAAACTTAGAAAAAGTTTGGGAGATTCAAATTATGGGCAATAATGCAACTTGCATTACAATGTGATTTGTGTTGAAACCTTTCTGCATTAGCCCACACTGAGGGTTGGCCTACATGTCATGACTACCAGATTACATTGAGGTGCTGTGTACAGAGTGGGGGAAGATTGAGTGGGGTGTTTGTGTGTGGGCACTCGTGTGTGTATGCTGAGCAGAAATGTTTGAAGACTTAAGGGTTCTGTTTTAGATACTTTAAGATTCTGACACTTGAGGACAAGTAGTTGTCTGGATCGTGAATTTGGAAACCAGAGTTAGACTGAATATTCAGAACTGAGAATCACAAACAATAGTGGTACTTAAAAGTGCTGGATGAGATCACTCAAGGCTGAGAGTGTATAGATGAGATCAGTACTGTGAAAAATCAGGACTTACCGCAAGGCAAATCTCTACTCCAAGGAGCTAGCAAAGGATATAACAGAAAAGGCCAGAAAGAATTACTTTGCTTTAAAAAACAGAGGAAATGATGATTATCAAATTGATTTTTTTCTATAAGATTAAGAGAAAGGTTATCATTTCAACGTTATTTAAAAATATGTATCCTTATATTTTTGTATTCTGTCCCAGTAAGCCAGGTTCTGTAGTATCACATTCAACATAAGAAGTGATTTCTATCACATATCATGGTGTAGCAAGCAAGACATTTTATTTCATGATAATAAATTAATAATAATTTTAATAGTAAAGTACTAAACCAGGGGTGTCCAACCTGTCTTTTTCTCTGTTGCATATTGGAAAAATAAGATTTTTTTTGGACCACAAATTAAATACACAGACATTAAGGAAAGCTGATTAGCAGGAAGAAGGTCCATGTATACTTTTGGTGATATCCAACATGACAGAAAAACAAAAAAAGTCCTTACAAATCATCTTGAGGTTCAAAGGGCCGTAGGTTGGACACCCTGTAACAGTCATTTAAATTACCTTTAATCTAATGCAATTAACATGTATTAGTCTCAATCAAACAACATTGACCTTTAGTTAATAGAGCACTTTGCTTTTATAAATAATTAAATAAATAAGAGAACACTGTTAGCAAAAGACTGAGAAGAGTGTTATGGGATGAGTTGTGTTTTATCAAAAAGATATGTTGATGCCCAAACTTAGTGCCTCAGAATGTGATTTTTGTTTTTTTCTTTTTGGAAATGGGGATTTTTACAGAAGTAATTAAGATAAACTGAAGTCATTAAGATAGGAACTAGTCCCATGTGACTAGTGTCCTTGAAAAAAAAATAGGAAATTTGGATACAAAGACAGATAAGCGCAGAAGGAAGACGAGGTGAAGATACGGATGCCACAGGAAGGTGGGACTGTGGTGGTGCCAACCAGGGAACGCTGATGACGGGGGTAACCACCAGACGCTCAGAAGAGGCGAGAA
This sequence comes from Loris lydekkerianus, assembly GCA_963574355.1. Classification (NCBI taxonomy): domain Eukaryota; kingdom Metazoa; phylum Chordata; class Mammalia; order Primates; family Lorisidae; genus Loris; species Loris lydekkerianus. The sequence continues at coordinate 15,212 of CAUYPK010064797.1, forward strand.
AGAATTCCCTGCAGTTCTCAGGGGAGCACGGCCTTGCTGACACTTTGATTTTGGACTTCCAGCTTCCAGAACTGTGAAAAAACAAGTTTTTGTTGTTTTAAATCACTTGGTTGTTGCGTTTTGTTACAAGAACCCTAGGGACTTAATACTGAGGTAGTGGGGAAGGAGGGAGAGAGTGAGAAAGGGGTAGACAGTTATGTGGACAGGCAGATACATACATAGAGAGACGGATATTGTCTAGGTCTGAAGGAAGAAGAAACTGAGATATAAGCAAAATCATTTAAATGGTGAAAGAAAGGCTGATGTTGGGTGGGATGTGGGTCTGGGTAGATCAGGCTCAAGGCCTTTTACATAGCAGTTTCCTCACAGGGGTCTTCGGATCAGCAAAAATCAGAATCACTTGAGCAAACCTCTGAAAGACAGTGGCTCGAGCTCTCCCAGGACCTACTGAAGAGAAATATTTTGGAGAAGAGCTCCAGAAGCGTGAATTATCAACAGCTCCTTCAATGATTCTGATTGAGGTAGCTTGAGGTTTGGAGGCTCTGACTTAAATGAAGAGTCATCTGAGTGAGAAGAACTTGAAAAGAAATAACTGTGGACACCTCTTCCCAGGAGAAGGGTAGGTTTCCTAGGATGACTCAGATCTCTACTCAGCTGAGTTGTCACTCTGGATCTCTGTAACTCTTTAAGATTTTGGGATAGGTGGCTTCTCCTATGGAAGCTTAATGTCTATGAAAAAACCATGTAGTCGTCCTATGAGGCTTCCTGAGGGATGTGGTCTGAGTTGGAGGGCAGGACCAGCTTTCCCACCTGATAGGTCTGTCACTGAGATTCCCTGTCCTCTGTACAAGTGGCATCAGCTGTATCTGAGGCAGGCTCCAAAGTCTTTTATGATAGAGGCTGGGTCAGGTTCATGGACAGGAAGACCACGTAGGGGCACCAGCAGGAAGTGGGCAGGTGCCTCTTTACAACTTCTTTTGACACTGTGTCTATTTCCTTGCCCAGGACTGTAAAGAATCACTGTGCTTTTGTAAAAGGTGTCTAGGGACTCATACTGCACAGTTGCATGGTTTACTGAAATGAACAGTTTCACCATTTCTTCTACAGGAGAGTACACTAAAGCCTATTTCTAGGCCCTATTTGTGAAGACATGAAATGTTCCTATTTTTGCTTTACAAACCAAAGTCCTTACTTTATTCTCAGTTTTAACTGGCAAATAATCATTGTGTATATGTAGGGATTAGAATATAATGCTTTGATATATGTGTACAGTGTGGAAAGAGTAAAACAAGCTAATGTGCATGTTCTTTCTCTCACCATTTTTTTTTTTTTTCATTTGTTCCAAGACATTTGAAATTTACTCCTATATTGTATATTTGAAGTATACATGCATTTTTCTTACTATGGTCTTTCTTCTGTGCAATAAATCTCAGATCAAAATCCTTGCTTATAACATTGAATATGTTATTTCGACTATGTCCTCCTGTTAGGTATTTATAAGACAGTTCTAGGCTGGTGTGGTGGCTCATGCCTGCAATCCTCGCACACTGGTCCCTGAGGCAGGTGGATTGCTTGAGCTTAGGAGTTCAAGACTAGCCCGAGCAAGAGTGAGACACCTGCCTCTTTCAAAATACAAAAAAAAGTCTAGCTGGGCATGATGGTGGGTGCCAGTATTCCCAGGTACTTGGGAGGCTGAGGCAGGAGGATCACTTGAGCCCAGGAGTATGAGGTTGTTGTGAGCTATGACATCATGGAACTCTGTTAAGGGTGACAGAGAGAGATTCTGTCTCCCCCCTCAAAAAAAAAGTGTACATAGACTTTTTTGTCTATAAAAGGCAGTCCTGCAGTCCTCATGGTTGAAGCTTCTCCTATATATAACTATCAAATTTACAACATCAGACCTTTTCTCTCCTAAGCTCCAGTAACCTATTTTACTTTTTCTTTTATTGAATATCACATCATGTTCTTCAGGTTGAAACATAACTTGTGACACTTTCTTTCCCAAATTCTCTCCTTAGCTTTCTTGTCCTGCCCAGATGTAATGCATTCACCCTCTACAATGTTGCCTGATTAATCTCCCTTAAATGATATTTTTTCCATGTTGGTCCTCTTTTAAAAAAGTAATGTCTCCATTTAAACTGCCATTTTTCCCTGAATACCCTACTGATATAGAATTATTTCCCACTTCTCCAAGTCTACATCCTCAGTTCCATGGGGACAAAACTTAGTATTCAATGAACAATCCATATTCATACCCTTGTGCCCTTGAACATATGTAGTTCACCTTTCCTGAAACAAATGTCAAGATTGTAAACTGAGAAAATGAGAATAAACAAAGTTCACTGAAATGGAACTAGTTATATGTATTTCCCTTATTTTATTCTTCATAAAATTATCATGTGCTCTTCATTTTTAAAATAATGTCCCCAATTTTTGCCAAATCATTTTTATTCTGGTCACTCCCATATGGAATTTTGTTTTTGCCCAGGTTTTTTTTTTTTTTTTTTTTTTTTTTTTTTTGTTGTTGTTGTTGTTATTGTCTTTTGTTTCTTTCCTAAAAGGACAAACTTTATCATGAAATTTTGAGAAATTGTTTTATCCTTAGAACTTTAATAGTATTTGCATTAAAAACATGAGCTGCCTTGTCTATATTTTTTCTACCTTTCTCTCACAAATTTCACCTGTGATACAGTGGTCATTGTGTATTTTAGGTCTCTAGAAAAGATTTGAAAAATTGTCCACATAATGTGCAGGAACAATTTCAAATAATTTGAACTGAAAATTTGAGTGGATATTACTTAAGATTTCCCGAAGTTTATGTGAGTAGGAAAAAGAACAAATCTCTATGTGTAAATGTATATTTTGACTAAACATTTGCTTTCATCAGATAAAGTATGTCTTGCTTAAAGAAGCATATTTATAAGCACTCAAGTCCACTCATTACAGATAAAAATAAAAATCAGAATGAAAAACACAAAATTGGAAGGCTTTGGGAACAAGGTGACCGACAAGATGTTAACAAGCTTGGCAGGCAGTAGCAGACCTTCCCTCTTCCTAGGGTCCCAGTGTCACAGTGTGACCATAATTGTGCTAGGGAGAAAAATGGAGCACTAGAAACCAGCAAGATTGAAAAATTCAGGAGATAAGAAGAATATATTTGACCCAGGTTCTTCATCTAAGGTTGTGCCCTGCTCAAAAGCATTCATGTGTTATGCTGAAATCCACACTTGTTTTGCTTGTAGGAGGGCACCTGGGCCCAGGACTGGAGAATTAGTGCCTTTGATTCTGTATTTTGAGCTAGCTGCCTAGTATCAATTTGTAGCTGATATGGAATGAGAGAATTAATATATTAATTAGTTTGAAAGAAAATCTGATTAATGTGTAAGTTAGAATTTACAATCGTTTAGGCAAGAATAAGAATAAAAAGAAAAATCACAAATCGTTCTTTATTGCTTATTATGATTTTCTTAAAATACTTTCTGTGTCACACTTACGTAACTTTAACATTAATTTTGAAAAATTGGAGAAATTTTTCAAACCATCTTATGGTTATTTTGAATGTCAATTTTAGGGATACTGGCAAATACTTGGTGAGGTTAAAATCTAGCTTCTTAGGTGCATCAAAAATAGTCGTGCTGTTTATCCCCATTAACACTAATTGGTGTTAATGTGTGTGAATCTTCATGCATCTACGAGAGAATATAACATTAGGCTAAGAGGAAATGTGCCATCAGTGATTAGTATTCAAAATGCCAATTAAATGGTGGGGCAAGCAAATAGCACCAAAGTATCTAATTTGCATTTATTTTGACATATTTTGCAAAGATACTAAAATAAAATGGGAGCTAAGCCTTGCATACGCTATAATGGAACATTCTTATCTTAGGTCTAGACACAGTATAGGAGAATACTTATTTTAAGATGTGCATAGTAAAAAAAATCAAAAAACAAAAAATATATCAGTTGAAGGCATTGATTGACATAGTTGTGGAAGGGGAAACCCTGTCTAGTAAACCTAGTAGACTGCAGTTCTGTTGGACACTGGTAAGAGATTGTCCAGTGTATTGAATTGGAGAAGGATTTATCCACTGGAAAAAGGCAGTGAGGGAGAAGGTCTGTGAGGATCAGGGTTTGGGTTGTGACAAGGACTCTCACTGTAAGAATGAAGTGGCTCAGAGAAGATCACAGCAGTGCTAATGATTTTATTCATTTTTTTCAGTTTTTTCTTTCTTTCTTTCTTTTTTTTAGAGACAGAGTCTCACTCCGTCACCCTTGGTAGAGTGTTGTGGTGTCACAGCTCACAGCAACCTCTAGCTCTTGGGCTTAGGTGAGTCTCTTGCCTCTGCCTCCTGAGTTAGCTGGGACTACAGGCGGCCACCACAATGCCAATCAATTTTTTGTTGCAGTTTGGCCGGGGCTGGGTTCGAACCCACCACCCTTGGTTTATGGGGCCGGGGCCCTACTCACTGAGCCACAGGCGCTGCCCCATTTTTTTCAGGTTTTTTTTTTCGTTTTCTTTTCTACCGAGAGGTCTATTCTTTAGAAGGAATTCCCTGCCTCGTTGCATACCTGAATCATAAGGTACAATTAAGTGTTGTGTTCCTTTTCTCCATGCCCTGCTCAGGTGCTTGCATTATGAAAGGTTTCATGCAGATTCTTTATTCTTTTATTAACAGAAGGTATTGGAACAGGATTTCTTATTGAGCCATCAGCTAGTTCTATAAGGGTGATGATAAGTCACAAATATATTTCTGGCAGTTTCTCTTTATTTAAGGAATGAAAGACACTGTTATACTTTGGTATTGATTAACATGTAGTATGATGGAGCTTTTGTGTAAGAAGACAGGACTACAGAGGCCACCTGGTTAAATTGATTAAATAAAATGCAAAGGGGAAGGTTCTCCAATCAAGTTCTGTTTCTGTGCAATAACTAGTTGTAAATTATCAGAATTAAGGTATTGGGAAATAGAAATGCTTATAAATGATCATTCTTTATCCAAATTAGTATTTAAAATATAATTTTTTGATCTATAAAATTATAGCTTATGAAAAATAACATATCTTAGAGTTAAGGTCTCCTCAAGAAAACATGTATATGACAGCCGTATTTATCTCCAAGGTAGTTGTGTGTGTGACACTTCAGTACTGAAGACTCTCCTGTTGATTGTTAAATATCTCTTAGAATGGAAATCTTGCTTCAATTTCTAGTCTAGCTTCCATTCATTTGCTTTTTATTTGGATGGAACAAATGGAGGCAGTCATGGGCTGGAGTATGCCTGTACCAACTGGGGAGACTTTACCATTAGGTTTCTAGGAGTTTTGTGAGCTGGTTATTAACCACAGCTTTCTTAAAAATGATTATATAAACATGTAATTAAATTTTATTAAAAACGAAGGTAATAAATATTCAAAAGTCAGCATTTTCCAATTATTCTAACGCATTTACTGTTATCTTTGCACTGGAGATCATGTTACATGTACATTGTCTGTGTGGTGGGAATTCTGTGTAACTGTGTGGTATTAACAGAGCCTCTCTATCCAATTATGCATCCACTGATGCCATATTGGCCGCTGAAAATCTATTATGGAGGAAGTATTTACATTATGTAAATACACCATGCCACAAATCAGTCCATCTTCACCCTCTTCCCCCCAGGCCAGTGATTAAACATTTACTAGTTCATCACCAGACAGGGGCTTTTATCATAAGAAGGCCAATTATTTCTCTAGCCCAAATAAGAACTGACTTTTAAGGCTCTACGATCACTAATTAGTGCATGTATAGAAAGCATATTTCAAAACCTAAGCATTTTTATTTATTGCTTTGAGTATATATGTAAAATTATTTAAATGTAATGGGGAAATTTTTATTTACAAAAATTGCCACATTAAGTTGTATATTAAATCCTTTTGGACATAGTAGCTTTTAGATCTCTCTAAAACATTTCTGCACATGGCACAATAACTGATTTGTTGATGACTGATTTATAACTTCATGATCCAGAATTGTTAATGGTTCACAGGTTTCACTTCTGGGTGTCTGGCTAGAATCTAGAATCCTTCCCTATAATAGCAAGTTATTTCTGCCGAAGGGTGTTCGTTAGTTCCCATGAGCAAAGGAGGACTTTCTGCAGTACCCAGTTCCTCCACCTGTCTGAATTATTGGTTCTAATCAGCTCTTTCCATGAGGATGTCAAGTAATCAATGGCCAAAAGATTGAAATAGCTTTTTACATCCACATCAGGTTCTTTCAGGCTGCATTTCCCATTATCCCTACATTGAAACACTAAATGAGGCTTCAGAAAGGTGATTTATTTGAGAGCACACTCAATGGTATTTAGTTTCCACAATTCATCTTCTAAATTTTGAAAAATAATCATTGTTACAAATGGAACAAAGATATGACTTAAAGCATGAGAAATGTAGAAATGTGGGTACCAAAACTCTGTCTCTGTGTGGGTGTGTGGTCTTATGAGCAGATTACATCAGAGAGTTGTTTTCTAGGCTTAGCTCAAACCTGTTGTAAAGAGTAATTATGTAAGCAAGCAATTTCTTTACATGAAATGTGATTTTAAAACTATAATCCAGGTAATTTGTCTAAGAAGGAGAGAGATTTTAACTCTTGGACACGGTGATTTTGTTTTGATTTGTTTTGCCATTTCTACTGGTAGAGGGTAGCTTTCCTCAGAGCTGATGTCTATTTTTGGTGTCCTTTGGGAGACACACCAATTTATCCTGAAACAAAAAACAAATGAAATGCTAGCTTTCTGCAGACCGAGGACTCTTTGGCTTTTGCATGCTGTTTTCTTGCACCGATGAACCACTTCTGACAATGTCTTCTCACCGTCCAGATAGAATCTGCTCATACCATCGGGACCTATCCGCACTTACAAATATTCTCTCTCTCCGTAAGAGTTGAAGCCACTAATTCTTTTTGCTGTCTGACGGGAAACTTTTCTTGGCCTCGTAGTGTTGTGATTGCCAAAGGTCTGAATGTTGCAAGCACACCACTGGCAGAGCATCTTGGTTTCAGGGCCAATTAGAAGGAAGCATTAGATGAAGCCTCTGAACCATTAGCAGGCCTGAAAAGATCCCTTAACAGTCTTTTCAGCTGAAAGAGAACTGTGGTTGGAAATACGCAGATGGAGCTGTCCTTAGGGATATGCCTTTCACGCACATGGGTTCTGTTGGAGCATTTCATACAAGAAGGACATTTAACATTTTGTAACATTTCACAGACCCTACATCATGCAGAGGAACATTGGTCATCTATTATTAATGTTCGTTTTGCTCAACCCAAAGTATCTTTATATCTACTTTTTAACCCCATCAATTCTAATGATACTTTTAGAACAGATTTTGGATAAAGTTATAAGTAATATTGTGATTTAGTAGCTCAGTTTTTCTTTTAAGAAAATGAACTATTAATTTTCTTTGTATATTTTTCCTTAGCGATGATAAAATGGGTTTGGTATTTGCAAACATCTGCATGGATTCTAATTTAAATTGCTGTATTTTTATCTTGTTATATTTAGGAAGTAATATTATTTTTCCTATTTAAAGAACCACATCGTGGCTAAAGCAATGATGATATTTCAACGTATTTTTAGACATCTAGGTTTTGTACTTCTTATATTTTTACTTAACATAATATTTAATTTGATTCTGAAATGCTGGTTAGTTGTCATTCTACCAATGAAAGGTGGATAATGCTCTGGGGAGCATGGTAGTCAAAGCTCTTTTTGTATGTAGACATATACTTCTCCTTTAGTCAGTAATAGTTTTGCATTATATGTAATTAAGAGATAATATGTGATTTTAGATTTGTATTGAGTGTCACCTGCACTTAAGAAAAACTATGGAGAACCATTATCTCATAATTATCACAAGTATGCTGAGGGTGGTTAGCTGCTGTGTAGCCATGATTTTCTCCAAGGTACTCAAAGGAGTATTGGTGGCTGACCTTGTAGGTGGGTGGGTGGGCGGGGGAAGAATTACAACTACTCTGGTAGGACTAGTGCTAGGAGCAACAACTAATGGGATGAAACTTATGAAATGTATGATAGCAGCAGAAAAACAGGTGACATTAGAAATATTTTGTCTCATTGTGGTTTTGATTTGTATTTCCTGATGATTAGAGATGTTGAGCATTTTTTCATGTGTTTCTTGGCCATTAGACTCCTCATTTGAAAAGTTTTTGTTCGTGTCTTTTTTCAGATTTTTAATGGGGTTGTTTGATGTTTTTCTTGTTGATTTCTTGAGTTTTTTTTTTTTTTTTTTTTTTGTAGATTCTGATATCATCTCTTTATTGTATGTATACCATGGAAGTATTTCCTCCCACTCTGTAGGTTGTAGGTTACTCTATTGATTGCATCCTTAGCTGTGCAGGAAGTTTTTAATTCTATCAGGTCTCATTGCTATGATTGCTTTGAGAGTCACCTTCAAAAATTCTTTCCCTAGGCTGATATCAGCTATTAAAAATGGTGATCTAGTATGATCCTGTACCTTTTGTAACAACCTGGATAGAACTGGAGATCATTATTTGAAGAGAAATATTGCAAGAATGGAAAAAAAAAAAAAAAACCCAACACCATGTGTACTCAGTAAATTGGAACTAGGCAATTAATACTTAAGTGTACATGTGGAAGTAAAGCTCAACAGAAATGAAGTTGGGGGGGAGAAGGGTTGGGTAAACTCACACTGAGCTGGTACAATGCACAAAGTTGGGTGAAGGTCACAGTTATAACTTTTACTTAAAATGTAAAAAATCAAATTATGTAATCAAAATGTATACCCCTGGCACATTCTGAAATGAAAACAAACAAAAAGAATGAGTTGTCACAGTTGAACTAAATGTGAGTGACCTCTGTCTCTTACCATATGCAAAAATCAACTTAAAATAGATTGAAGACTCAATATAAGACATGAAACTATAAAAATATTAGAATAAAACCCAGGAAACCGCTCCTGAATGTTGGTCTAGGCATAACTTGCCATTAAGACATCAAAAGCACAGGCAACCAGAATAAAAATAGACAAATGGGACTTCATTACACTAAAAAGCTTCTGCACAGCAAAAGAAATAATCAACAGAGTGCAGAGGCAACCTGCTGAGTGGAAAATATTTTCATACTATTCATCCAATGGGGAATGTATACTCAGATATAGAATGCACTCAAACAACTCAACAGGAAAATAATCTTGCTAAACAGTGGGCAAAGGACATAAATAGACATTTTTCAAAGAGAGACATAGAAATGGCCAACAAATATGAAAAAATGTTTAACATCACGAACATCAGAGAAATGCCAAACAAAACAAACAACAACAACCCCCCCCAACCAAAAACAGAAAAAAACACAATGAGATGTCATCTTACCCCAATTAGAATTACTTTGATTAAAAAAGATAAAAAATAACTGATGTTGACAAGGATGAAGAGAAAAGGAATTCTTACGTCCACCCTGTTGGTAGGAATGTAAACTAGTTCAGTCACTATAGGAAACACTATGGAAATTTCTCAAACAAGTAAATACAGACTTACCATTTAATTGAGCAAATGGTATTTACCCAAAGGAAAAAAAAAATCAATACAGCAAATGGATACCTAGACTTGTATATTTATTGCAGGACTGTTCACAATAGCGAAGGTATGGAATCAATCTAAATGTCTATCAGTGGGGAATGGATAAAGAAAATGTGGTATATACCGTATATACTTGGGCCATACAGGTTATTTGATTCGGTGCGCGCACCTAATCAAATGCACGTAGTCTCCAGGCGTCTTCTGCCCTCTGCTTGAGGGGGCGGTGCTTCAGCTCAGTCCACAAGTTGTGGCTGAGCTGAAGAGGTAGGCGGCTGAACCGAACTGTATTCCACTGAACTATTTAACCCGTAATATTTAATGGCACATTTAATTAAGTGAAAACCCCATTTAAGGCAATAAAGTCTTGTAAATAAATGTTTATAAATCCTGTGATTTAGCTTGATTACCTGTTAAGCTACGGTTTTCTGCACTTTATTTAAAGTTTTAAAGTTGTTGCTAGTTTACAGTTTTTCTTTAGCAATAAATATTGAAAAGCATTTAACCTACTAATTCTTCAATTATTGTAATTGTTTTGGGTATATATTTTTATTTTTGAAATTTACCAGTGGCTGCTGCATTTTCCACTTCGGCTTATACTCGGTTCACTAAGTTTTCCCAGTTTTTAGCGTAAAATTAAGGGGGTCGGCTTATACTCGGGTCAGCTTATACTCGAGTATGTGCGGTAGTTGGAATTACAGGTGTGAGTGTGCCCAGCTGATTTTGATTTTTTTTTAATCAGATTCTAGGTTACACTGCCTAGCTTAAAAAAATCCACACTAAGTATCTTTTCACCTCTTCTTTACTCAAAAGGTCTATAAAGGCCCTTTAGTAGCTAGACCCCTGGCATGCCAGTTTTTATCTTCATTATGTGCAAGTAGAAGCAACACTTAAAATATTTTAGACAGTTACCCTCTCAGATTCTTGATTTTATTAGCATCTGCAGTGTTACCACAGGCAAAAAATATGTCTGCATTCCAGTAAATTACTGACATGATGTGATTAATGTATTGTACAATTTATCAAGCATCGTGAAAGTAGAATAGTTTTAAAAGTCCTTTTTCAACGTGGGTGAAGCAGAGCAAAAAAACAAAAAGTCAGAAAGATGTTTAGTGATAGCCATAACCATGTTAAACAATTTTTAAATAGTCTATAAAAATCAACACACAGTTATATAATTGACTTACTATGCAACCTTCTCCTTTTCATATACTATTTAAGGTATGTGACATTTGCCTATTAATCCAGGTAATTTTACTAAGAACATACAGTTCATGAAGAACATATAGAATATATAGTTATTTCTAATCTGTACAATACCAAGGGCAGAGTGATATTTAATAGTTTTATTAAATAGAAACTATCTTTTCTAATCTCTGAAGAGTTTCGAGCAGAGGAATGACTTGCTTTGACTTTAAAATTTTTTTTAATTTATTTTTTTATTTTTTTAAAGACAAAAGTCCTGTTGCACAGACTGGAGTGCAGTGGTGCAGTCATAACCTACTGTAACTTCCCAACTCCTGGGCTGAAACCATCTCCCACCTCAGCCTCCCCAGTAGCCACACTGCTTTTTTTTTTTTTTTTTTTTTTGTGATAGAGCCTCAAGCTGTAGCCCTGGGTAAGTGCTGTGGCATAACAGCTCACAGCAACCTCCAACTCCTAAGCTTAAGCGATTCTCCTACCTCTGCCTCCCAAGAAGCTGGGACTACTGCCTCCCAAGAAGCTGGGACTACAAACCCCTGCCACAAGGCCTGGCTATTTTTTGGTGCTGTCACTGTTGTTTGGCAGGCCCAGGCTGGATTCGAACCTGCCTGCTCAAGTGTATGTGGCTTGTGCCTTAGCCGCTTGAGCCAAAGGTGCTGACCCCCCTTTTTTTTTTCTTAAAGAGATGAGGTCTTCCTATGTTGCTCAGGTTGGTCTCCAACTTCTGGTCTCAAGCAATCCTCCTGCCTCAGCCTCTTAAAAGTGCTAGGGTTACGGGTTTGAGTCATGATCCCCAGCTAAAAGTTTTTATCAGAATCATGCTGGCAAGTGTACTAAAGGTAGATTGAAGGTTGTGGCCAAAGGGTAGAAGAAGGGAGCTACTTTTATTATAGTAACATCAGTAGGAGACCCTGGTAGCTGCCACCTGAGTGGAAATGGTGAGAAGTGAGGTTTCTGGATTTATTTTGGAGTTCTGGGTCAAATAACACATTGCACACGGTACACATCATTTTTCCATACCATTTCATGGGGTTGATTGGGTCCCAAAACATCAGCCCACATATTTTCTAGTTTAACAGCTGTGTTATTTTTTAAAAATGCATATTGCTATAATTTCTATAAAATTAATTTTAAAATGTATGCATATAGGGAAAAAAAGCTGCTGAAAGATAACCAGCATTTCCCAGGTTCCCTTCCCTACTTCCTGTTGGAAATAGCCTACAACTCTTTGCTGTTTCTTTTGGAATTTGCTTTCATATTTCTAAATAAGCTCTGTTGCCATGTATCAACTTTCTGTTCTGGGTTTTTTGGGGGGGAGGTAGAGTGCTGTCGCCTCATAGCTCACAGCAACCTCAAACTCCTGGGTTCAAGTGATACTTTTGTTTCAGCCTCCTAAGTAGCTGGGACTACAGGTGCCCACCACCATGGTGCCCACCTAATTTTTCTAGTTTCTAGTAGAGATGGGGGTCTTGCTCTTGCTCAGGTTGGTCTCCAAACTCCTAAACGTAGGCATTCTACCTGCCTCCAACTCCCAGTGTCAGGATTACAGACATGAGCCACCTGGCCTGGTCCAGCTTTCTGTTCTGGTTGATGAGGATTTAGTTATATTGTAGCACTCCCCACTTAACTGTTATTTTCACCCTCAGCACCAGATATATAGTTATTATAGCTATAATACAATTTTTTTGTTAAATCAATAGTCCATGCTTACCTTATCATAACAATATAAAACATTGTTGTCTGCTGAACTAATGTGTTCTGTTGACCTTTCCTTTCTTCCCACTTGGGGTTAATAATTGCCCTGATTCAATTTTTTTTTTTGCTTAGTTAAGTGAATACTCACATTGGAATATATATATATTTTTAATGTCAGATGTGTTAGTCTATCAGTCATTTTTCCTGGAGACCTTTGTCCCTCTGAAGTTGGTGATCCTAGACCTATCTAGATTGGTTATTTTCTAAGCCCAGCATTTCACTATTGGGGCTCCTTTCTCTGTTGGGTTATTCTGTTCCTAAATTCGATTCCCGGCTCTTTTTTAGTTTATAAACTCTCAATTTGCAGAACATATTTTTTAGTTAGCTTTGTATGAAAAGGGTACAAGGCAGGTAATTCCTTGAATATTTCTTTTCAAGGGTATTTTATCAGTTTGATAGTTGGGTTTGGTATAGAATTCTAGCATAAGTAATCTGCAGGTATTGAGAAATCTGATGATTACCTGATGAATTTTCCTTTGTCATTTGATCTGGAAGTTGATGAAGTCTTTAAAAGATTGCAGTAGTTCATCTTGGTGTGCAGTTTTTTGCATCCTTTGTACCTGCTAAACTTGGGCTCAGAGATGTAATTTTACTTAGTGTGTGTGTACATATGTACAAGGGATATTCACTGAGCCTCACTGCTTTAGCTGTACAACCTATCTGCCAGTCCTTAGTTTGAGTTCTTTGCCTTGTCCTAGTCTTGAGTACTTGACCTGCCCTTAACCATTAGGCCTCTTAGGTGTACTGGGAGATAAAACTCTTCATTATGTCGGTTACCTTTCTGTTTGCCTCATTGTTTGAAATCTTGCTTTTGCTGCTGGCTTTGGCACTCTGTCCTTGTGGCATATTCCTTTACATAGTGAGATTTTTGACACAGAGAGGAGAAAAATATAATGTAGTTAATCATTAGTGATGTGGGGTATGTATGAGCACACAAGGTTCTTACGTTTTCAGGAATTTTGTTAGCTGTTTGTTAAACATTGCCATTATTTAAAATTATATGATGTGAAATGAGAATTAGATACTTTTTAAGGCAAAAGTAATACATATTCAAAATGTACTCCTGTTTTTCATAAGTAGAGATTTTAAATGTGTATTGAAGTCATAGTTTTGTTCTCTACATCAAGTCTCCCTGATTTCAGTATAGCATATAATAATAACTTTTTTTTTTTTTTGAGACCAAGTCTTAACTGTATTGTCCTCTGTAGAGTGCTGTGGTGTCACAGCTCACAGCAACCTCAAACTCTTGGGCTTAAGGGATTCTTTTGCCTCAGACCCCCAAGTACCTGGGACTACAGGTACCCACCACAACACCCGGTTATTTGTTGTTGTTATTGTTGTTGCTGCAATTGTCATTGTTGCTTAGCTGGCCAGGGCCAGGTTTATACCTGCCACCCTCCGTGTATGTGTCTGGCACTGTAACCACTGTGCTCTGGGTGCCGACCCAATAATAACTTTCAAATAGCAGCTTGAAAAATACCAGAGTGTCACTCCTATACTATATATATTCATTGCATTTTATAACATAAAACTGCTTCAGGACAGCCTAAGTTCGTATGTGCATATGCCCTTATACTCAAATACATCTCAGTTAAGATCCTCATTGTGTATTACTTGTTGAAATGGGTTTTTTGTTTTATTTTTTGATACTGTCTCACTCTGCTGCCCAGGCTAGAGTGCCATAGTGTCAACCTAACTCTCAGCGACCTCGTGCTCCTTGGTTCAAGTAATCCTCCTGCTTCAGCCTCCCAAGTAACTGGGACCATAGGCACCTTCGAAGATACCTGGCTTATTTTTCTATGCTTAGTAGAGACATAGAGACCAAGATCTCGCTCTTGCTCAGCTGGTTTTGAACTCCTGAGCTCAAGTGATCTTCTTGCCTCAGTCTCCCAGAGTGCTAGGATTACAGGCTTGAGCCGTTGTGCCTCGCCCAATTGTTGAAGTGGTTTTTAAGTATCTTATTAATAGTATACCTTGTTTGTGGTCTGATCATAGCATGTTTGTATCATAATAGCTCTATGAGAAATTTTTACAGTTCCTTTCTCTTCTTGTTAATAGACACCTTAACTTCAGTAGCTAATATTTATTGAGCACTTTTTATGTGCCACTTTACATAAATAGCTGAAAAAGAAATTAGAAAAAATTAAACTAGAAATATGATTTGCTGTAAATAAATCACATTATAGTGTTAATGTGGTGAACCAACCTGCAGATTCCTCCACCATGCCCTATTATGGTCTAGATTGCACTAGTGCAATGATGGTTTACTTCACCCTCCAACTCCAGGCTCAAGTGATCCTGCAATCTTGACCTCCTCGGTCCAAGCAGTTCTCCTGCCTCATCCTCCCCAGGAGCTGGGACTATAGGTGTGTACCACCATACCTGACTTATTTTTAAACAGTATTTTGTAGAATCAGGGTCTTGTTACGATGTGCAGGCTGATCTTGAACTCTTTGCCTTTTGCCTACTCCTGCTTCAGCCTCCCAAAGTTCTGGTATTACAAGCATGAGCCACTAGGCCCAGCCAAAAATTTTATGACCGTTCCTTGGCAATTTAAAAATAATAACTGTTGTGGAAACAACCCAAGTGCCCATCAATCCATGAATGGATTATAGGTTATATGTGTTATATTCTGTGATATATGTATACCATGAAGTTATGTGGTTATATACTGTGATATATGTATACCCTGGTATATACCATGGAGTACTCTTTAGCCATAAAAAAGATGGAGACTTTACATCTTTTGTATTAACCTGGATTAAGTTGAACATTCAATCTCCTTAGTAAAGTATCTCAATAATGGAAACGTAAGAATCCCATGTACTCAATACTAACTTGAAACTAGTAGTTGACAACTACAAGCCCACATGAGAGGAAAAACACAAATTCAAAAGGGTTAAGAGGCTCAGTAAGCTTTCACCTAATGGGCACAGTGTAAGGGGGATGTGGCATACTTCCTGGATGGAGAGATCAAATACAACTGGGAGTTTTCCTAACAAATGCAAACAATGTAACCTAATCGTATATGCCCTTATGTTAATCTAAAATTTAAAACAGTACTTGTTCTTTGTTATTGCCTACAGTTGGTTTTGATTCAGATCTGCTATAACTGTACTTTTTACCTAATTATGTTGATATGTGTTAGTATAATTAAAGTTTTAACATTTTTGGGAGGAGTTAAAATTTAATTTCCTGTTTGGAGCTATATTGATTTTTTTTGAAATGTTAATTTCATTATGATTAGACATAATCTACATACATGTAGTTCCAGGTAGTTATTAGCAATTCTTAGTAGTTCTGTCGTATTATTTAGTTCAGATTTATCAAGGTAGGCCAGACACGGTAGCTCATGCTTGTAATCCCAGCACTTGGGAGGCCAAGGCGGGTGGATTGCTTTGAGCTCAGGAGTTCGAGATCATCCTGAGCCAGAGTGAGACCCCATCGCTAAAAAATAGCCAGGTGTTATGATGGGTGCCTGTAGTCCTAGCTACTTGGGAGGCTGAGACAAGAGAATCGCTTAAGCCCTAGAGTTTAAGTGCTGTGAGCTGTGACACAGCACTCTACTGAGAGTGGCAAAGGGAGACTCTCTCTCTCAAAAAAAATATCATTTATATACGCTAAAGTCCACAGAGGTGAAATGTGTATAGTTCAGTGAGTTTTGGCAAATGTATAAATATAAAGTCCTTTAGCCTTTACCATCATCAATATATTGAATATTTTCCTTATTTCCAGGATTACCCCAAGCCCCTTGTATTTTCTTCTCCCTGTTCTACCCCTTGGTAACCACAATTGTCACATTTGTCCCTCTAGCTTTGTTTTTTCCAGAATATCATACAGTGTTATAAAATGAAAGCTTTTTGTGCCTGGCTTTTTTTTTTTTTAAGAGACAGAATCTCGCTTTGTCACCCTTGGTAGAGTGCTGTGGTGTCACAGCTTACAGCAACCTCCAGCTCTTAGGCTTAAGCAATTCTCTTGCCTCAGCCTCCCGAGTAGGTGGGACTGACTACAGTGCCTGCCACAAAGCCTGGCTATTTTTTTGTTGTTGTTGCAGTTTGGCCGGGGCCGGGTTTGAACCGCCCACCCTCGGTATATAGGGCCAGTGCCCTACTCACTGAGCCATAGGTGTCATCCTGTGCCTGGCTTTTTAAAATTAGTATAATGCTTTTGATATTATCCAGTTTGTTACTTTTTGTTGTAGAATAGTATTCTATTGTATAGATACCCCACAATTTATGAATCTTTCACCAGTTGATGGACATTTGGGTCCTTTTTAGTTTAAAGCTGTTAAAAGTAAGGCTGCTATAAACATTCATGAACAGGTCTTTGTGTGAGACCTATTTGTTCACTTCCCTTGAGGCAGTACCTAGGAGTGAGATTATAGAGTTGTATGGCAGTTGTATGTTTAACTCTGTAAGAAACTGTCAAACTTTTCTAAAATCCCTGTACCATTTTAAATTCCTACAGCAAAGTAGATTTCAGTTGTTCTTCATTAGCACTTGGTATTGTCAGTCTCTTTAATTTTAGATATTAGTACTGGCCTCTCATTATGTGTTTACTTGGTGTTTACCTGATGACAAATGATTTTGAAATGTCTGTGTGTTCATTTGTATACCGTTAGTGTCTGTTAAATCCCTTATTGTTGTTATTGGATTGTGAGTGTATCTGAATATAAACACTATCAGATTTCTGATTTGCAAATATTTATTTTTTGAGATAGAGTCTCACTGTGTCGCCCTCAGTAGAGGGCTATGGCATCACAGCTCACAGCAACCTCAAAGTCTTGAGCTCAAGCGATTCTCTTGCCTCAGCAAGGAAGCAAATAGCTGGGACTGCAGGCGCCTGCCACAATGCCAGGCTATCTTTGTTTGTTCTTGTTGTTATTGTTGCAGTTGTCATTGTTTAGCTGGCTCAGGCCGGGTTTGAACCTGCCACCCTTGGTGCATGTGTCCACCACCGTAACCACTGTGCTGCGGGCACCAAGCCTTTTTCAGTTTTTTTGTTTGTTTGTTTGTTTTTGAGACTGAGTCTCACTATGTCATCCTGGGTAGAGTGCTTTGCAGTCACAGCTCACAGCAACCTCAAACTCTTGGGCTTACGCAGTTCTCTTGCCTCCGCCTCCCAAGTAGCTGGGACTACAGGCACCTGCCACAACGTCCAGCTATTTTTTGTTGCATTCTCCTTGGTGTTTAGCTGGCCTGGGCCGGGCTTAAACCCGCCAGTCTCAGTGTATGTGGCTGGCGCTGTAACCACTGTTCTGTGGGCACCGTCACGGACGCTGAGCTGCAAATATTGTTTTTTAGTGTCTGGTTTGTCTTTTCATTTTTGTTTATTGTTTTCCTTTTTATTGTCTTAGCAGTTACTTTCAAAGACTAGACGTGTTTAATTTCAGTAAAGTTCAGTTTCCCAATTTTTTTTCTTTAATGATTCATGCTTTTTTAGCTATTGTTCATTTCTGAAATCTGTGCCTAACATAAAGTCAAAAAGATTTTTTTCCAAATCCATTTCTCTAGAAGTTTTAATGTTTTTTACATTTAGGTATATGACCCATAACTCAATATTAATTGAGTTATTTAATAATGAGTTCTTGTTTTAAATTCTATTTGGAGTGATGTTAATGTTGCTATGCCTGTTTTTCTTTTATTATATATTGTGTGTATTTTATCTATGTTTACTTGTAATTCTGGAAGTAAAATTGTTCAGTATATTACTGTGGTGAATTACTTTTCTTCCTTTAGTGCCCATTTTGGAGGTCCATGTTGACCTAACTCAATCAGCTTTCCTCTTTCACTGCAGTCAGAGCTCTTCTGAGTGATTTTCCTCTTTGGCTAGAAAGCAGTTCTCAGGGCCTTACTGGATAGCTATTAATTTTTCAAGAGAAAATTCTTTCCTAATCATGTATTTCAAAAGAATTAATTACTCAGCTTATATCATACGTACTTTTTAAAGTTTTTAAAATGTCATTTCTTAAGAGCTTTTACTAATTTTTTTTTTTTCTGATGATCATCAGTCCTTTTATTTAAATTGGGTTTTTCTAAGTCTACCTACATTGCATAGATTTTCACTTGTGGGCCTAACAGATACTAACTGTGAGACTGAAACGTCAAATTTTTTGTAGGTGAAAGGCTTCTGAGTATTTAGGTGTTTAATAATCATATATATGATTATTCATTGGTGAATTATTTCTTAATTGCTCAAAAGACCATCTCTTGAGTTTACAAGATAGGATGTACCTCAAAGAGTGGTCTAGGTTTCAGCAACCCAAGTCACCCGTAAGTACTACATCAATAGTAAATAAACAGTATTTACAACAGTATTAAAGCTGTGATATGACTTAACTAGGAAGTGACCAGGTATTATCAGTAGTAACAACATCCACCAGTCAAAGTTGTCTTTTATTATTTTTGCTCAGTAGATATTAAGTTCTGTTCTTTTCAACTACTGAAAGTGTTTATATGCTGTCAAGTAAGTGAAACTTTTAAAAAATTGTTCAGTCTTCTAAAATCATTAAAAATTTTAAATTTTAGAATGTTGACAAAATTCCAGGTACCTACTCAGTTTTTACAGCTCTGGGCTTAATGTACTAACTTAAGAATCAAGTAGATAAGTTGTGTTCTCCTTTTCTTTGTAGATGTGGTGGTACAGTGGGAGCTATTCTGACATGTCCGCTGGAAGTTGTAAAAACGCGACTGCAGTCATCTTCTGTGACGCTTTATATTTCTGAAGTTCATCTGAACACAATGGCTGGAGCCAGTGTCAACCGAGTAGTGTCTCCTGGACCTCTTCATTGCCTAAAGTGAGAGCACACAGTATTCATGAATTTCTATTAGTATATTTACCTTAATGGTTTCTATGTTTGTTTATTTATATTCTGCCACAGTTATAAAAAAGTTCTTTCTATGATGCCTCTACATTCACAAAAAAAATTTTTTTTTTAATTTTTTAAAGCTCTTTACAAACTTAATGATAGACGTTACTCTGAATTATATTAATTAGAAGTGATAATCCCTAATGGGGAAGAACAGTTGGATGGATAATATAAAATATAATAGTTATTTCCAAGTCATGGGAATTTAGAATGTTTTTTCACATTTATCCAGTGGATTTTTTTCTAAAGTTATCATAGGCATTTTATTTTGGATTATTTATTTAATGTGGTAATGTTAATTCACACTCTTTTTGTGCGCACTTTTATTTTTTTGTTTATTTTGGGGGTGGGTTATTGTTTTTTAAGGCAGTCATGAAACAAAGTTTAATGAGGAAGGGAAAAACAGACTGACACAGCAAAATTCTGGTTGACAGACATTTGCTGTTGGCAGCAAAAGGACCCCATACTCACAGCAAGTAGGCAAACAGGTCTGAGTTATGGCCAGCAATTCTGTTTCATACTGTTTATATATATTGGGCCTACCTTGTGGTGCAAAGATAATTTTTGTGTGTTTGTAATTTTCCAAGGACTCATACAAGTTAAGTACCTCCACTTAATGGCAGTATGTGATTTTTATGTACCCTAAATATATCTGACTTACAACAGAGTTATTACTGATTTTTAAATGCTGTTCAAGGTTTGACATTCCTGATAGCTTGAATAAAACTTGTTTAACATTTTCTCATGCTTCATTATGTTGCAATTGGATTTGAAATTTCAAAACCACTATAGTCAGGTTTTACATGTTTAGACTTATGCGTTTAACTGAATGCCTGTGTGTCTGTCTTATCAGCTCACTTGGGACTTAATCTGTTTGAACTTAGTTCAGTAGTATTTGTTTTGTAGTAGCAAATAAACTCATTCTGTGTGTTTATCTTTGTTACGAAAATATTTCATCAGTCTTTTCAAACTTGGTTACCTAGGTGCATGAATAAGTAGAATAAACTTACTGACAG
Source organism: Loris lydekkerianus (assembly GCA_963574355.1). Taxonomy (NCBI): domain Eukaryota; kingdom Metazoa; phylum Chordata; class Mammalia; order Primates; family Lorisidae; genus Loris; species Loris lydekkerianus. The sequence continues at coordinate 35,637 of CAUYPK010064797.1, forward strand.
TTTTATCTGTGTCCTAGTTATAGATAAATACTGTTAATAATAGGAAAAACGTTTTAATATCTTGATTTTGAGATTTATTACTACCGATTACCTCTTCTTAAAATTCTTCTTTTGACCTCTTTGATATTTTATTTTATTTTATTTTCAGTGGTTTTGCCTTTTTTTTTTTTTTTTGAGACAAGAGTCTCACTATGTCACTCTCAGTAGAGTGCTGTGGTGTTTCAGCTCACAGCAACTTCAAACTCTTGGGCTTAAGCGATTCTCTTGCCTCACCCTCCCAAGTAGCTGGGACTACATGTGCCCACCACAGTGCCTGGCTATTTTTTGGTTGTAGTTGTCATTGTTGTTTGGCAGGCCTGGGCTGGGTTTGAACCCACCAGCTCTGGTGTATGTGGCTGGCACCCTAGCTGCTGAGCTATAGCACTGTGCCTGGCCTTCTCTCCTTTACAGGAATTTTAATACTCTCCTGCTGGGCTCAGTTTTAGTTCCTCAGTTTTTCAGCTTTCTTTTTAAGTTCTTTATGTATTGATTTATTTAATCCTCACAGTAATTTGGGAGGAGAGTACTGTTTTTCCATATTTACTCCTGATGAAACTAAGGATGAGAGAAGATATTTCATGGTCTCAAGTTAGTTAGCAACGTTAGGCTTCATACTTGAGAATTCTAGCCTCTCAGCTCAGGCCTTTAATCATTGGACTCAACTTCCTTTCAAGAAATCATTCTTAAGCATATGTGTTGAGAACCACTTAGTCTACTCTTAATTCTGAATTAAAATATCTACTCTTCGATCTCAATTGCTTCTTACCTATAAATCTGTGTTTAATATCATTCCTCTATTCCTGTCTCTTCTGGGGGGTATATATACCTAACTTGTATAGTATTTGCTTGTTAATATGGTCTATTAAATTGTTGGAATATAATTTTTTTTCACAACTGGACAGCAAATTTTTCAATATCAGGGGCTTCATCCTCTCTTTTCTATTTCCTTAATTCTGCCTAGTCATAAAGAATTCTTTAGGCAGTAAGTACTCAAAACAATAGGGCAGAAATTATAATAGCTCAACCATTCCAGGATCCTGGAAGATAGTAGGGTGATAGATCTTGTCATAGCATTTTAGTGGAATGAGGATGAGTTAATATTGCAGTATTGAATATTGCAGTGTTGTCCAATATAAGTAAAAAACCTCAAAATTAGGGAAGAATTATATTTCTAATTGGGAATTGAATTTACCTATAAAAATAGTAAGATTGAGGAAATTGAAGATGAGAACAGCCTGATTATGTGAAAATACAGAAATTTATATCTTTTTTTTTTTACAGTTTTTTTTTTTTTTTTTTTTTGTCTGGGGCTGGGTTGGTTTGAACCCGCCACCTCCGGCTTATGGAGCTGGTGCCCTACTCCTTTGAGCCACAGGTGCCACCCAGAAATTTACATCATTATGTCTTTTAATCTTTAAGGAAGGAATCTGAAGGAAGTTTTTTAAATTATCACCAGTAAATCTATTCTTCTTCTTCAATAATTTATACTAGGTTATGAAAAAAACAGATTTTTGTAAGTGAGGAAAACTGAGCACATTATAGTACAAATCTGGGATTTAGACTCTAATTTTGTAATGTAAAATAAATGAAGTATCAGGTTTTAAAGGATATTTCTAACTTTTGTTTTTCTTTCAGGGTGATCTTGGAAAAAGAAGGGCCTCGTTCCTTGTTTAGAGGATTAGGCCCCAATTTAGTGGGGGTGGCCCCTTCCAGGTAAAAAACATTTCTAAAGTTAAACAAAATTATAGTAGTCTTTTTTGTTTTCAGGGTTTCTGTTTAATTATTGATAGATATGTTAAATTTGTAAATGTAGTTTTTAATGTTTATGGAAGTTAAAATATTCTATTTAAGGGTTTCAGATGCTAATCAGCAAATTTACATAATAAAGTAATACTTGGTGGTAGGTAATAGTACTGAGGATTTCTAAGACTGACAATAATTCAGTGCTATTTGAAATTAACATTAATAATATGAATGCAAAGGATATTTTCCCTAATATAAGAAAGTGTACTATTAATATTTATATTAAATTATTAATAGTATTGTATTGGGGAGAGTAAAGAATCATGGCATATTATAGCTAGAGGTTTGGAACACCATTTATAGATAAGAGATTTAGATTTTAAACTTCTATGGACAGACCTGAGATTTTAGGGGTAGAAGGTGTTGTATTCAAAGATGCAAATGTTGACGATGCCCTTTATCTTTATGTTGTATAGACCAGGCGGCATAAAGTTAGTGTTATTTGCAAGATAAATCTGGAACTACCTTTATAGCTAATGACTGTATTGAGTCCTCCTCTAATAAATATTTGAAGGGCAGTAAGAGATAACATAGTACCTACCATATTCCATATATAAGGGAAGCCTAATGAAGGGAGAGATGCTAAAGAGAAGTCAGGGTGGTATAACAGACACGTTGTCAGTAACCCTTTAAAAGGATGGGCAGGGGAGGGGGGTTGAGGGAGGGGTATTGGTGGAATCACACCTACGGGGCATCTCACAAGGGCAAGGGTGAAACTCAGCATGTAAATGTCATGCCACGGTGACTGGGAAAATGCCAGGAAGGCTATGTTGAATATTGGGATGAAAATGTGTCAAATGGGTTATGAAGCTAGTATATGATGCACCATGATCATATCAATGTACAAAGCTATGATTTAATAAATAAAAAAAAATAAAATAAAATAAAATAAAATAAAAAAAAATAAATAAATTAGCATCTAAATTACTTGTCTGAGCAGTTCCTGCTTTTACTAGAAGCCTGGCCTATAAAGGACACAGCTTGCAAACACCCTGCTGGGTCTGTAAAGACTCTAAAGAATAATGGCCATAGAGGGAGCTATGTGCAAGGCCTGGGAAGGAACATTAACCAGGCTGTCCCCTGCCCAATCAACAGTCAAAGCAAATATCCATTATGGAGATTTATATTGTGGCCAGGGTATAGATCAAGAGAACAGCTCAAGCCCTAAGATATGAGCAAGAGGGTTTGTACCCTAATCACAGAGGGAAATGCCTTTGGTGGAGATCAGAAGAAAATTCTCTTCCACTAATTCTTCAAATGGGCCTGATGCCATTGCATCTGCTCCACAGAGAACTAGTAGGGATTAACCTCCCCTCAAGGAATCTGTGTGCGTGACCACAGACAAGAGGCTGGCCCCACACGAGGCTCAGGTTTAGGATTTCTCAAGGCTGCCCAGACCCTTAAAGTTAGTGATTACAGATAGAATAAGAACTAACATGCTTACTCAGAGAAACTGCTGACATTTTTGTTCATTTCCTCAGCTTACCCTCTCGGTTAATGAGAAAATAGCATTCAATAAAAGCTTGTTTCTTTATCTCTCACTGCTATTAACTTTATTTTTCTTCAGTTGATAGCCACCAGTTCCACAGGTCTTAAAGGACCCTGCCCCCAGGGTGGGACACTGGCACCTGAAATGTGTGTACATGTGTACACATGTTCATATGAAAAGGTCAGAAAATGTAACAGCAAGAGGCTAAGGGTTGGATATAAGAGATAGAATAGTTTTGTCTTTTTAATTTGTAGAGGTGTAGCTTCAAATTTGTCTTACAATGAAAACATTTGCTTTTGTATTTTTTAAAGCCACTTTTAATTTAGAATACAATATAAATGATCATATAATTAATAATCCTGGTAACATTGACTGCTATAGGAATGCACAAAAAGAAAATCAAGGCCAGGCATGGTGGCTGGTGCCTGTAATCCTAACACTTTGGGGGGCTGAAGCAGGAGGCTTGCTTGAGACCAGGAGTTTGAAATCAGCTTGAGCAAGAGTGAGACCCCATCTCTACAAAAAAACAGAAAAATAACCAGGGCATGACAGCACATACTTGTATTGTCACAGCTACTCAGGAAGCTGAGATAGGAGGATCTTTTGAGCCCAGATGTTTGAGGTTGCTGTCAGTTATGATGACACCACTACACTGTAGCCTGGGTAACAGAGTGGAACCCTGTCTCAATAAAAGGAAGGAAGAAGGGACGGAGGGAAGGGAAGGGAAGAGAAGGGAAGGGAAGGAGAAAGAGAGAAAGAGAAAAGAGAAAATCAATGACAGTACAAGCTGGAGGAGTAGATATTATTTAGCAGTAACAGAGGGAGGACACTCTAGTTGAAATAAGCAGTAGAGGTTAAGGTTTAGAATCAAAGTACAGAGTAGAATAACAGAAAAAAAATCTCACAAGGAATCTGTGGATGATAACATCAGATAAAGAGAATAGGAACAGATAGAGACCTTAATTTTTTCCTATTAGCAGTTACGGCCATTAGCAGTTGAGTTTGAATATTCAGTTTTGAAATCTTCATGTTTAGTATATAGGCAAATACATTTAGGTATTTAACATGTGATGCCAGGTATTATGACTAGTGGACCGAAATGACTGTGGAAACCATTTGGACTGCTGTTGGAAGGAGAAAATGAGAGCTATGATCTAACCATCCCACTTTAACTTAAAACAACAATTTGTATTTTTCACGATTCTGAAATCTGGGTTGGGCTCAGCTTGAAAGTTCTTCTGGTCAATGTGGTATCTGCTGAGGCTGCAATGCCCAAGACGGCATCGCCACTCAAATATCTGCTATCTCTCTTAGGACAGTGACAGCAGCTAAGAGGCTGGCCAGATATCAAGAACTATGCAGAATCAGAGATAGTATTCTACACACAAGCTAACAAATTAGTCTACCACAGTTTCATGGATGGCAGCAGAGTCCTGTGTAAGGCACAAAGGACTTTGTTGCTCATGGCACAGGAGTGAGCCTATGCTTCATGTTTGCATGGACAGGTTCCCTTTGCCCACCCTCCACCCTCACCACCTTACGTCCCATGGGAGCAATGTAGAGTGGACTAGGCAGCTGCTGCCTGCACAGTGGATTTGTCCCACAGCTGAGAAACCCTGAGCTTAGGAAATTCTCATACTTGTAAAGGGGCTGCTAGCAAACATTGCCAACCCTTTGTCCCAGAAGGAAACAGTATCTTTATATCCCTGATTAACAAACAAATATACCCTCTGACCAGGAAGGAGACCCTGCATCTGTCTTTCAAGGATATTCACTATACAAGTGTGCCTTGAATACATTCTTTAAAAGACAGTTCAAGGCAAAAGCTGTCACAGACATGTGGAAACAGCATGTAGAATGCTCTACACACACACACACACACCCCACTGGACATCTCTCTTTTTCTATATAATCTCTCCACACTGTAGAATGCCCTACACACACAGACACACACACCCCACTGGACATCTCTCTTTCTCTATATGATCTCTCCATGCTGTAGAATGCCTTATACACACACACACACACACACACACACACACACACACACACACTGGACACCTCTCTTTCTCTATATGACCTCTCCAAATGGTGGCTTCCTCACCACATCATGGTCTTGGGACAGTCAGACCTGACTTTGGTTTCCAAAAAAGCAGAGTTGGCAGCATGCTATTAGTCAAAGTCCTTCCCAAAGCCAGCCCAGGTTCAAGAGGAAGGGAGATACATTTTACCTCTCAATGTCAAGAGCTACAGGGAGGGAAAAAATTGATGACAGTCATGGTTGGTACTTATACTATTCTCCTCACCAAGTGATAGTAGTTTCTACACGAAGGTGAGCATTTTATACATTTAGAACATTTTTGAAAATAATGATTCTGGCTTGGTGACCATAGCACAGTGGTTACAGCACCAGCCACAGGCACTGAGTCTGGCAGATTTGAACCTGGCCCAGACCAGCTAACCAACAATGACCAACAACAACAACAACAACAACAAAAAAAATAGCCAGACGTTTTGGCAGGCACTTGTAGTCCCAGCTACTTGGGAGACTGAGGCAAGAGAATCACTTAAGCCCAAGAGTTTGAGGTTGCTGTGAGCTGTGATGCCACGGCACTCTACCAAGGGTGACATAGTGAGACTCTCTCTCAAAAAATAAATAAATAAAATAATAATTCTAAGAGAAATTGGCCATTGAGAACAGGAAGACTGAGTTGGAATTTGATACTGCTAAAAATATACCTTAAATTTAAAAAAGTTTAAGAATTACTCATTAGAGGGCCACACATAAGTGCTGTGGTTGCCAATCCTTACTATACAGATACCTGAGAATCCTTCAGCATTGGTGTCTTCCTTTTGTTTTTGTCATTGTTGTTTGTTTGTCTGTTTGTTTGTTTGTTTTGGAACTGTCTCACTCTGTTATCCAGGCTGGAATGCAGTAGTGCTATCACAGCTCACTAGCTCACTATAGCCTCAAACTCCTGGGCTCAAGTGATCCTCCTATAGTTGGGACTACAAGCACACACTACCTTGCCTGACTACTCTGTGTAATTTTTGTAGAAACAAGGTTTCATTATGCTGTCCATGTTGGTCTTGAACTCCTGGCCACAAGCAATCATCCTACCTCAGCTTCCCCAAATGCTTGGATTATAGGCATGAGCCACTACACATGGCCTGGTTTCTTCCTTGATATAGACTTCGCTAAATCTGTAAAAACTACAGGTAGTTTCTGAGTTACAAACATCCAGCTCAAATACAACTTGCACTTATGGATGAAGGCTATTGTAGCACAATGTACCAGTTCCAATTTGCATGCAAATTTAACTTAAGAACAAACCTACGGAATCTATCTCATTCATAACCCAGGAACTGCCTGTATAGTTTTGCTTGTTTCTCTATTTTAAATATTTTCAGTTTCTTTTGGTTCCATGCCAACATAGAGCAGCCCTCACTGTGTTTGTTCCCTGGCTGGAACTCAACACTCCCAGGGGGGAACAAAGGGGATTTTCCTAAGAATTCTAAGGGAGTCTTGATAGTAGAAGTGCAAGATAGGAACCAGTGTAAAATAGAGGTTCACAAACCTGACCAAGCATCAGAAGCATCTGTGCAGCATTTTAAAATGCATATTCCCAGATCCAGCCCCATATCTACTAACTCAGAACCCCTGAGGACAAGGTGCAGGCATCTACACACTCACAGATGATTCCCATGTAATCATTCTGACTTACACTGAGCAGCCCACCCAGGAGCTTCTAATTTAGTAGAAGCACTCTGTCACTATCACCAGAACCTTCCTTCCTCCCCATTGTCACCCATCATAGCATTGGTGTCCTACCCTCCAGTTCTAAACTGCCTTAGAGGGGCTCCTTAGGAGGAAACTATATTGCTTCAGATGTCAGTGAAATGAGGAAAAACAATGCACTCCAGAAGCTCAGTTTTCCAATAAACATAACAACTGCCATGATTCTTGGCTATTTGTAAGTTTCTGAAAGACTTTGAGGCAATCTCACATTTAAAATTCGAGAATCTGCAGCCCATCCCTGAGGCACTTAGCAATCTCTGTTTAGAGGTAGGGCCCAAGTGTGTTTTCAAATTCGATAACCATACATGTAAAGAGATAACTACTTGTCCTAGACCAGTGGTCATGATGATCATCTTTTGAACAAATATTTTTACTTAAAAAATATATTAAGTCCTTTGAATGGACTAAAAATTAAAAATAAAATAAAATTTAAAAGAAACAATATACTTTAGCACATATATTTCTAAAGAGATAAGAAATTCTTTACCAAATATTTATAGATCACATATATGAGTGCAGTGAAGAAGAGACAGTCTAAGATAAAGATAACAAGCTGATTTGCAGGCTGTCTGTAATACCTAGACATGTTTTTCCTTTGGTCATCACACTTTTTAAAAATTGTGCTAAGATCTTAAAATTCTACATAAAAATCCAGATTTCTGGCATCTTCTTAAAAAAAAAATCTAAAGACCTGGGATCCCTGTTCTCACTCCTCCTGGCAACCATCATCTGAGCTGAAAAGACTCCCTCTCTGATAGACATGCCAGGTGCTGTCCAATTTGCTCCATTCTCCACCCTCCATATGGTCTTGTTCAAGGCTTGTTAACTTCTTGGTCCCTGAGGCTTCTGAGTTTGCCTCTTTTGCAAAGCAATGGGTCATGTGTAGAAACAGATACATGAGAAAATTGGGAGCACATTCAACAAAAACTAAGCAATATGAGAGAATCAGGACTAAGGGAAGTTTGAGGACAAAGAATAAACGAAAGCCAGCAAAAAGACAGCAGAAACTAAAAGTCACTAGACCAGCAGCTACAAGATCTAGGTTCTGATCCCAGCTCTGTTCCTCAGCAAAGAAATAACTCCAGCCACATCACAGTATGTCTCTGCTTCTTAAGACTCATTTGTGAGCTGAGAAAGGAAGCAAACAAATGTCTTAGGATCTTGAAGGTCTAGAATAGGGTTCAGTAGATGATAGTCCACAAGTCAAATCTAGCCAGCTGCCTGTTTTTGCATTACCAACCAGCTAAAAGTGGTTTTTACATTTTTTTAAAGTAGGGGGAAAAATGAAAAGTATTATTTGTGATGCAGAAAAATATATAAAATCCCAATTTCAGTAGCCATAAGTAAAGTCTTGTGGGAACACAGCTGCTCCTTCCTTTCCACATTGTCTATAACTGCTTTCACAATACAAGGGTGGATTCAAGTAGTTGCAAGAGGAGCCTTCTGCCCCACAAAAGCGATAATATTTTTTATCTGGTATTTTACAGGAGAAGTTTGCTGACCCCTGGTCTAAGACCTCATTCTAAGCTACTCCACTAAATATCAAACTCTGCCAGAGAATTCCTCATTTGTATATATACAAAAAATCTTTCTAAAACAATTTGCAGGTCCAGGTGATTATTTCAGCAACAAGGTGTTCTGTGGACAAAACATTTACATAGGCCTTTTATCCATGGAAATAATAACAATAGCTGTGACTTACTGAACTCATGCTGAGTCACAGACTCTTCACATGTAGTATGTCATCAAAATTCTCTGCAATTCCTTGAAGTAGGTTTTATCATTCCCCCTTTTTAGATAAATAAACCAATGCTTAAAAAATTTGACATAGGGGGGTGGAGCAAGATGACAGCTGAGTAACAGCTTCCCTGCAACTGGGCACAGTAAGTCTGGGGAGATAAGACCCCAGGCATCTCTGGCTGGTGGGATCTGCCTATAATCATCCCATTGAGGATACAGGGAGTCAGCAAGGGACTTATGGACCCCAAGGGGAGGACAAAAACAGTGGAAAACTGGCAAGTGGTTGCATGTGTTTGATCGACCTAATCCCACCAGCAGCCACAAGTACAAGCACCAGTGAGACTGCAAATTGGAAAGGCCTTACCCGTGAACTGTTTCAGTGTTTTTGGACTTGACACTCAGTTGAACTGCCTTGGGGAGAGCTTGAGCAAGAGTGCAGAGAACTTTGGGCATCGTCTATGGCCACAGACTGAGCCACTGAGCCGGACAGAGCTAATAGTGTTCAGCTGTGGGCCTCAGGGAACCATTGTGAGAGAACGGCCCCAGCAAGCTCTGTCCTCAGGGTCACAGAGCAAGGATCAGGCAGGAGCTAGTAACCTAGTCACTGAGCAGCCTAAAGGCAGGGACTGAGCTGCCTTACAGCCTTAACCCTCAGGGGCAGAGTGAGACCGGTTTTGGCACACTGGAGCCTCGGGCTGTTGCCCTGGGTAGAGTGCTGTGGCATCACAGCTCATAGCAACCTCAAACTCCTGGGCTTGGTGCTGCATGGACCGCCATCAGAGCTGTGCTGCAACCCCCAACCTGCTTTCCATGCCCACTGGGCCTCTGCATGCCCTGACCAGGAATTGCAGGAACCACACTACCCTGCATCCTCCCTCCTGTACCTTCCCTGCCTCCACACAAGCCCACTTGTCTGGCCAGGGACACTTGTAGCTGTGTGCCCTCCAGAGCCCTCCCTGCCTCTGTAAAGAGCCCTTCTCCTGAACAGAGACTGCTGGAGCCTTGGGCTCTCCATGCCAAAGTCACTGGGTGCCAGGCACTCCCAGAACCATGTGCACCACCTCCGGCCCTGTTGCTGGATCCGGGTGTGTCACACTCCAGAGCTGCTTCCACAACCAGAACTCCCTGTCTGTGGCAGGCCCAGAGGAACTACACAGGATCACTCCCTACAAAGATTCAACAACAACAGAGTGATCCCACTGGGGTCTAATCTTGGAGAGACACCTCCCCAACTCTGACGATGGTCAGAGGCAGCAGTGAAAAGCAATCATGAGGCAAAATCAACAGAAAAACTCCGGCAATATGAATAATCAGAGAAGATCAACTCTCCCAAGAATCAATGGGGCAGACAAAGCACAAGAGCCCATGCACAAACAAATAGATGAGATGTCAGAAATCGAATTCAGAATCTGGATAGCAAATAAGATCAAATTAGAATTCCAAGAAGTAACACAAAATATATCTCAAGAATTCAATGAAATCAAAGACCAAATGACCAAAGATTTTGACACATTGAGACAAGAAGTTGCAGCCCTCAAATATCTGAGAAACACCATAGAATCCCTCAGTAACAGAACAGAGCAAGCAGAAAAAAGGATTTCTGACATTGAAGACAAAGCTTTCAAATGCTCCCAAACTCTCAAAGAGGAAGAGAAATGGAGGGTAAAAACAGATCACTTTCTCAGAGAGCTCTGGGATAATTTGAAGAAAACCAATATTCATCTTCTAGGGATCCCCGAAAGTAACAAAGTGGCTACACAAGGCACGAAGTCTCATCTCCATGAGATTATGAAGGAGAACTTCCCAGACATGCCAAGAGATTCTGAAATTCAGATATCAGAAAGTTTCAGAAGTCCAGCACAACTCAACCCCAATAAGACATCCCCCAGACATATCATAATCAATTTCACTAAAGTTAATATGAAGGAGAAAATTCTAAAAGCTGTCAGATGAAAGAAAACCATCACCTTACAAGGGCAAGGATATTAAAATAACTGCAGATCTCTCTGCTGAAATCTTTCAAGCAAGAACAGGATGGTCATCAACTTTTAATCTCATAAAACAAAATAACTTTCAACCCAGGATCCTGTACCCAGCTAAACTGAGTTTCATTTATGACAGAGAAATTAAATACTTTAATGACATTAACATGTTGAATAAATTTGCCATAGCTAAACCAGCTCTCCAGAATATTCTCAGACCTACCCTCCATATAAACCTCCACCACAAAAGTAAACCCACCCAGAACATTTTTGATCAAATTCCAACTTTCTCAGAAACAAAAAGATTAAAAATGTCCACCGGACACTCGAAAGTCTTATCAATATTCTCAATTAATGGGAATAATTTAAATTGTCCTCTAAAAGGCACAGGTTGGCTGACTGGATACAAAAACTCAAGCCAGACATCTTCTGCTTACAAGAATCACATCTTACATTAAAAGACAAATATATTAATAGATTCAAGGTGAAGGGATGGTCGTCTATTCTCCAGGCAAATGAAAAGCAGAAAAAAGCAAGCGTTGCAATCCTATTTGCAGACACAATAGGCTTTAAATCAACAGAAATGAGGAAGGATGAGGATGGACACTTCATATTTGTTAAAGGTTATACTCAATATGATGAGATTTTCAATTATTAATGTTTATGCACCCAACCAGAACGCACCTCAATTTATAAGAGAAACTCTAACAGACATGAGAAACTTGATTTCCTCCAGTTCCATAGTAGTTGGAGATTTTAACACCCCTTTAGCAGTGCTGGATAGATCCTCCAAAAGAAGCTAAGCAAAAACATTTTAGAGTTAAACTTAACCATTCAACATCTGGACTTAAAAGAAATATGCAGAACATTTCATCCCCACAAAATTGAATACACATTCTTTTCATCAGCCCACAGAACATACTCCAAAACTGACCACATCCTAGGCCACATAACTAACCTCAGCAAATTTAAAAAAATAGAAATTATCCTTGCATCTTCTCAGACCATAATGGAATAAAAGTTGAACTCAATAACAACAGGAACCTGCATACCCATACAAAAACATGGAAGCTAAACAACCTTATGCTGAAGGATACAGGGGTTATAGACAAGATTAAAAAGGAAATCACTTACAATACATGAATACCATGGAATACTATGCAGCCTTAAAGAAAGATGAAGACTTTACCTCTTTCATGTTTACATGGATGAGCTGGAACATATTCTTCTTAGCAAAGTATCTCAGAAATGGAAGAAAAAGTATCCAATGTACTCAGCCCCACTATTAAGCTAAATTATAGCTTTCACATGAAGGCTATAACCCAACTATTGCACAAGACTATGGGGAAAGGGCCATGGAAGAGGAAGGGAGGAGGGAGGTTTTAGTGGAGGGAGGGTAATGGGTGGGGCCTCATCTATGGTGCACCTTAGAATGGGTCCAGGCGATTGCACTAATGTACACAGCTATGATTTAACAATAAAAAAAAAAGAAGGAAATCACCAAATTTTTGGAACAAAACAACAATCAAGACATGAATTACAAGAACCTCTGCAATACTTCAAAGGCAGTCATAAGAAGAAAATTTATAGCACTGCAAGTATTCCTCAAGAAAACGGAAAGAGAGGAAGTTAATAGCAGTGGAGAAGGAAGAACACTCCAACCCCAACCCAGAAGAAGAAAAGAAATAACCAAAATCAGAGCAGAATTAAATGAAATTGAAAAAAAAAGAATTATACAACTGATCAATAAATCCAAAAGTTGGTTTTTTGAAAAGATCGATAAAATAGATTAAACTTTGCCCAACCTAACCTGGAAAGAGACTGAAATCTCTAATTTCATAAATCAGAAATGGTAATGATGAAATAACAACAGACCTCTCAGAAATTCAAAAAATCCTTTATATATATATATATATATATATTATATATATATATATATATATATATATATATATATATATTATATATATTATATATATATAATATATATAATATATATATATATATTATATATATTATTATATATTATATATATATTATTAAATCATAGCTGTGTACATTGATATGATCATGTGGCATCATATACTAGCTTGATAAACCATTTGACACATTTTCATCCCAATATTCAATATAGCCTTCCTGGCATTTTTCCAGTCACCGTGGCATGACATTTATATTTCACATTTGCTGAGTTTCACCCTTACCCTTGTGAGATGCCCCGTAGGTGTAATTCCACCAATACCCCTCCCTCAACCCTCCTCCCCCCTCCCTCTTCTCCCTTTCCCCCTTTCCCCTATTCTTAGGTTGTTACTGGGTTATAGCTTTCATGTGAAAGCCCTAAATTAGTTTCATAGTAAGGCTGAGTACAAGACTTTTATAGGAGAGAAGTGAGATAATGCATATAATATAGTAAGCACAAGGCCTGGTACCCCATAATTGGCCATTATTAATTATATTGTTATTATTTTTACAGAAGATGTAATTGGTTGCCTGCCCCCAATCCATTGCTCCCTTTTTTCTTCCTGGCAGAGCCTCTGCTTATTTGTGTCCCCCACACAATGCCAACAACAGTTGTAGTGTGGACAGCTGATTCTGCTTTGGACAATGACTCATGGAGAGACTAGTGCTGGGGGAAATAGAAAGGTTTGATTGAACAAATTGCATGGAAGGAATGCCCCTGTTTCTTTAGTTGGGTGTTGTGTCCTGGGGAAGCAATTGGAACACGTCAGGGGAAATAGGCAGTAAGTCTCCTCCCTCTCCTTTACTTTTCAGTACAGCTAGAGGAGTGAGTAAAAACAGACCTGGCTCTTAGGTCAGGAAGGCCATGCCCATGTCTCCTTCTTTTTCATATGTTGAACAGAAATTGCAAGTAGATGACTGTAGTGCTGCCTGCCAGAAAGTAGTAAGCAAGATCTCAGGACTTCATTTTAGGTTCAGAGACAGCAGGAGATACCTCTCCAGCCTAGAGCCTCAGTCATGGGCTCCAGCCAGCTGTAGTAGGGTGCCAGTCTGGGTCACCAGCATGAGCATCAACAAAACAAGTAGAACTTGGATTCTTCATGGCTATTCCTCAGGCATGGAGATCCCTGGGGAAAGATGTTGCAGATCCTTGGCCATAATAGCAGAACAATAACACAGAGGTCTCCACCTCCCTCTTATCAGCCTATATCTCGGAATTACTGAAATCTAGCAATTGCATCTGCTAGTATATATAGGTATAGGGCTTCCTCTGGTCCTGGGAAGGTAGCTGAAATGTTTGGGTAAATGTGCTTTCCTGATAGAATTTATTATTGTATGGGAGCCAGGGTGAGTCTGTAGGCTCATGGGTAGAAACCTTCATCCCTTTCAGTGAATAACCTATGACTTTAGATATATCTATAAGTCAATTTGGGACTGAGAAGAGACTTTTTAATCTCATTTTTTCATGAGAAAATGAAGTAATTGGGGAAATAGCCAATCCTCCTTTGAGGATGCATGGATTCATCCTCAAGTATGATCTAACTTCTGTGAATGTGGCTGTGGGTTATAAGTGTGGCTTTTCTTGGTCTCTGTTCTCCATTTGTCTCTAACCTGGGTCGTGTCATAGCTTCATTGAACAATAATGTCTTTGTGATGATTAATTTTATGTGTCAACTGGACTGGACATAGGGTTCCCAGATTAAACATTGCCTCTGGTGTGTCTGTGAGGATGTTTCTGAATGAGATTAGCATTTGAATCAGTGGACTTGGTAAAACTGATTGTTCTCCCACCATGAGGGTCAGCATCATCAAAGCCACTGAGGACTTGAATAGGACAAAAGGTGAAGGAAGGAATCATTCATTCCTTTTCTTCTGTCTTACTGCATGAGCTGGGACACCTTATCTCAATTTCTCCAGCTCTCAGACTAAGATTTACACCAAAGGCCTGGTCCTCAAGCCTTTGAAGTGGTACTGAATTACACTGTAGACTTTCCTGGTTCTCCCATTTGTAGACGGCCGACTGTGGGACTTCTTAGCCTCCATGATCACATGAACAAACATCTTATAATAAATTTATCTTTATGTAGATAGAGATATAAACAGATTTAGACACAGATGTCTCTTACTAGCTCTGTTTCTCTGGAGAACCCTGACTAATACAGGCCTCAAGAAGTCATGTATCATCTATGCTGATGGCTGGTGTAATTAAATTTGGTGGGGAAAGTCCCAGTCATTCAGAAGTACCTGTCACATCCTCACTGTGAGGAGAAGCTCCACCACCTCATAGCTAGTTTGTATGGTCTCTTCAAATACTAACTCTCATGTTCTTTTATCTGTTGACCCTTTTCCGTCCTTGTAGTCCAACTAAAAAATGTATTTAGTGAGAATTATAGGCATAATTTATGAACTTGGATATACATTTATGTCTCCTTAGGCCTACTGATTACCTATCTGATGGTACAATGGGCCATCTAGCACCAAGACCCTGATGGCACTCAGGCTCTCAAGATGACTTCCACCTGCAGATAAAACAAGAGCATATAAGGGACTTGGGCATCCATGGACTGTGGTACCCATGGTGAGGGGAGGGGTCCTGGAACTAATTTCCCACAGACACCAAGGGAAAACTGCAGTTCACTCTGTGTTTCCCACTAATGAGTTGTCAATTCATTGTTCAAAAATTTACTGTGTATTTACCTCAAAAAGAAGAAACGGTGTTGTAAATGAGGCTAAGTTATTTAAGCCCTTCCAGGTGCATCTCCTGACACCAAAGACTCTGTGACTTGGATCTTCTGATGGATGTTCAGCAAATTTACTGTGTCCACTTATTAGCTTGTATCTCTGTGAGCTCCCTGCATTTTAGCAGCTTCCCTGGAGCCAAGTTTTCTCACAATCTTTTCAATAAAACATTCTAGCAATAGTCTTATTTATTTCTCTCCTTCCCACATGCTGAGACTTCTTAAAAGAATGGTTTCTACATTCACAACTTAGTTTTTCACCTCTTGTGTTAGTTAGGAGAGAGGCTAGGTACACAGAGGCTAAGAGAAATCCAAAAATTCAGTGTTTTCTATAATTTAGAAGTTCTCTTCCTCATCTGAGCTGGGATGACTCTAAGGATCTGACCTAAAGAAGAGGAAGAATGGAGTTGCTATTAGCAGAAAAAGGAAGAGGGAAGAGAAGAACTTACTTCTACTTAGTGGTTATGTCTAGCTTGAGATGTCAATGATATATCCAAGTGGAAATATGAGTAGGTAGTTGGATAAACAGTTGGGAATTCAAAGGAGAAGTCCAGACTGCAGGTACGACTTGAGGAGTCATCAGTAACAAGCCTTGATGATATCAGCCAGGGAAGAGTATGCATAAAAAAAAGAAAAAGAGGAAAGGATCAAGGACCTTACCCTGGGTCGTTCAAAGATGTAGAGGTTGGGAGGATGGGAACATGGAGAGGAATCATCCAGAGCAGGAAAAGGGGCAACAAATAAGAAGCTAGAAAAATCAAGAGAGTGTGACGTCAAGAGTCAAAAGAGAACACGTTAGGGAGGAAGGGAGAATCATGAGCCAACGAAGGTAAAGACTGAGACACAACTCACTGAACACAGCTTCAGGGGCAGACAGTGCATATTCAGAGCAGAGGTACAGCTGAGTGGTGAGAAGCACGCCCATCTTACTGATTCATTTACAGTCATACCTTAGAGATCTTGTGGGTTGGGTTCTAGACCACCACAGTAAAGCAAGACACAGTTTTGTTTTGTTTTGGCTTCCCAGTGCATATAAAAGCTTTGCCTGCACTATACTGCAAACTATTAAATGTGCAATAGCATTATGTCTCAAAATGTGCATACCTTAATTAAAAACACTTTGTTGTTAACAACAACACTACTGATCCTCTGAGCCTTCAGTGAGTTGTGATTTTTGGCCTTGATGTTGATAGCTGCTGATTAATCAGGGATGGCTCTGGAAATTTCTTAAAACAAGACAACAGTGAAGTTTGGTGCATCAATTGACTCCTCCTTTCAGGAAAGATTTCTCTGTGGCATGCGATGCTATTTGATAACATTTTACCCACAGTAGAGCTTCCTTCATAACTGTAGTCAGTCCTCTCAAACCCTACTGCTGATTTATCAACCAAGGTTACGTGATGTGCTCCATCCTTTGTTGTCATTTCAACAATGTTCTCAGCAACTTCACCAGGAATAGTCTCCATCTCAAGAAACCACTCTCCACTCATTCATACAAAGAAACTTCTCATTTGTTAAAATTTGAACATAAGATTGCAGCAATTCGGCCACATGTTCAGGCTCCACTTCTAATTCTAGTTGTCTTGTTATTTCCACCACATGTGCAGTGACTTTCCCCTTTGAAGACCTGAACCCTTGGGTGACCTAGTAACCAATAATATTTTGAAAGGGATCTTTTATTCTGAGTAGTAGGTCTCCACAGTGGGCTCAAAATGTTCAGTAAACCATGTTATAGACAACTGTGCAATAATAGAGGCTTAGTTGTTTCATTGGTAGGGAACAGAGTAGATTAAGCATCATTGTTAAGGGTCCGGGATTTTCAGAATGGTAAATGACCATTGGCTTCAACTTAGTGTTACCAGATGCCTTGGACCCTAACAAGAGACCCAGTCTAATGCCAGGCATTGATTTGTCCCCTCTAACTATGAAAGTATTAATAGGAGATGGCATCTTCTTCCAATAGAAGAGTGTTTTTTCAACTCTGAAACTTCGGTACAATATTTAGTGTAGCCATCTTGTCAACGATTTTAGCTCAATCCTCTGGACAGCTTGCTACACTTCTACAGCAGCATTGGCTGCTTTACTTTGCATTTTTATGTTATAGAGGTGGCTTCCTTTCTTAAGCCTCATGAATCAACCTCTTCTGGCTTCAAATCTTCTGCAGCCGCCTTGCCTCTCTCAGCCTTCATAGAATTGAAGAGAGTCAGGTCCTGCTCTATATCAGGCTTCCATTTAAGGGAATGTAGTAGCTGGTTTGATCTTTTATCCAGACCACTAAGACTTTCTCCTTATCAGCACTAAGATTGGTTTGCTTAAGAGGAGAGAGGGGAGGGGCGAGGGGAGGAAGAGAATAATTGGGGGGACCTCACCTAACGTGCATGGTGCAATGGTACATTTCAAAACTATTAAGAAAAGAGTATAATTGTGATGGATGTGTTACTTAGTTCAATGTAAGCATTTTACATTGTATATCAAAGCAGTACCCTGAACCCCATAAATGCATCAATGTACAAAGTTATGATTTAATAAAAACAACAACAAAAGAATAAAATAAAAAGAAATAAATAATAATAAAAAAGATTGGTTTGCTTTCTTATCATTCATGTGTTCATTGGAGTAGCAATTTAATTTACATCAAGAATTTTTCCTTTGCATTCACAACTCGGCTAACTGGTGCAAGAGGCCTAACTTTTAAAATCAGAGATTGGCAACCTTTTCCCTCACTTGAACACTTAGAGGTCACTGTAGAGTTTTTAATTGGCCTGATTTCAATATTGTTGTGTCTTAGGGAATTAGGAGGCCTAAGGAGAGGGAGAGAGACAGGACAGGGTAACAGCAGGTTGGAGGAGCAGTCAGAACACATGCGACATTTATTGACTAAGTTTGCTGTCTTATATGCATACGGTTTGCGGTGCCTGAAAGCAATTACAATAGTAATGCCAAAGTTTATCGCAGATCACCATAACAGGTGTAATAATAATGAAAAAGTGTGAAATATTATAATTACCAAAATATAACATAGAGACACAAAGTGAGCACATGCTATTGAAAAAGATGGCCCTGAGGACTTGCTCAACACAGGTTTGTCACAGACCTTTAACTTGTTAAAAAACAAAACAGCATCTGTAAAGTACAACAAAGTGAAATACAATAAAAAGAGGTGTAAAAACAAAGTAAATTTCAGGACCGACTGTATTTATTATGCCAGGGGAACAGGTAGGCCCTGGAACCTGAGTCACATCACATAGCTGTTTTTCTTCTCTGGGGCATGACTGTTGCTTCGTGACCTTCATATAGAGATGATGTACATCACCCAGAATCCTTATTCTTTATTCAAACTTACATAGATAGAAACTGTTGTAATTGTTACCCTCTTCTAACAGGATGGTAAGCAATCCCCTTGGAGTCTAATCAATAGTAGCTAATCAAATCTTACATTTGCATATTAGCCTTTGTATGGAAAATGTTCCGGTTCTGTTCAGCACCTCCATTATTGCCTATATAAGCATTCTCACTTTCCCCCACACTTGTAGCACCAATCTCCATTTTTTGCTGCCCCCCACACTTCACACTGGAATAAACTCTTTTAACTGGATCCTGACCCTTTTGATTATTTTGGATTAACAGAGGTAAAGATATTCCTGTATTTTTTTCAGTCTTTGATTTTAAAAAAAATTGAATATGTAAAATGTGTCCTATATGCACAACATATTCTTTTAGGTAGATAATAAAAAAATAGCATTTATAAATCAAGCCACTTGCCTTAGATTCAATGCTGGAAATAGTGCTGTTTCTCTCCAAAGGGCCTCTCTTCTCACTTCTTCATGATCTGTTCCCTCCATTTACTGGGCGCACCTTGGGGGCCAACCCTTGGCAAAAATGGCCATGCACAAGGGGAAGACCTAAAAGACAGAACTGTAGGATAAAACACTGAGAAACAACACAAATCAACAAAGATGTCTGGCCACGTGTCAAATGGGGGAAATGCACAAAATTCTGGGGGTGACTCTGCTGCAATGAAGATCTACTCTGGGTTTTGTGGATCAGAGTGTAACTGGGAAGAGGATTCATTGCAACAAGTGTGTGCAAGCCTTCCCTCCCAGTGATTCGCTTCAAAGGGGAACAATGACACAACTTAGCAAAATGTGCTTTCAAATTGCTACATATGGTTATACTTGTATTAAAACGGCATGCCAAAAAAAAAAAAAAAAAAAAATGGCATGCCTATATTTGTGTTAAAATGAGCTCACTAACTCTGAGCAGCACTTATCAGCATGGCATCAGACGCCTGTTGCCAGGAGGGAACCAGGGACGCAGTAACAACGGGACATCAAAGTCCACCAGAGAAAACACACCAGGAAAGTTTAAAAGATGTAGGTGGCAAATAGGTCACCAATTAAAGGGACCAAGGCCTGCAGGTCTGGCAAAGTCTCAGTCACTAGTTGTGTGAACATAGACACATTGCTCTTCCTTTCTGAAGTGCAGTGAGGTATCTGGACAAGATAATCTTTAAGATCTTACATTTTACAACTCAAGTTTCCCAAATTTGCAGAAATATTCACTTTGTTGATAATTAAAAAGTGTCTTTCCAGTTCTACTGTTAGTTGTGACCCAGATGCATGAATTACTAAAGCTGTCAATGATTTTGTCCTTGTAAGCCACCTTCTTAAAGAAAAGTCATGTATTTATCAACTCAGAAACCACATGTGCTTGCAACCTCATGGATGTAGAGGCCTAATAACCTAGGGCCATTTCCTGCCTCTAACCTACATGCTCAGGAAGATTTGTGCACCACGGGCCTGGTCGGGGCAAGACAATGGGAAATTTTTTGTTAGGAAGCAAAACATTCCGTTATTCAGCCCTAAATAAAAAAATAAGTTAGCAGATGTGCAGGCTCAGCTCTGTGGCAGAGATCTGACAGCGACCCTCTCCTAATGTGTGCAAGCATGCAGCTGCCTTTTTCCCTTTGTGATTTCTTACCCCTCCTTCCAAATTAATTCTTGGCATGCTTAGTGGATGAATGTTGCTGGACTTCCATGCTGTGCTCCATATCCATTGTCTAGACTTGCATATAACACAGTGGAATCATTGTTTTAAAAAATAAATAAATAAAATTTATTAGAACTCACACAAAGCTACTCCAGCACATCATCCTATGGTGGAAACTGAGCGCCTACAGAAGATTTATTCTTGAAAAATAAATCAGAATATATAAATACCCTCCTGTGGGTCCAATGCCTTTTAATCAAGTGCAACGGCAATGCTTGACACTGTATCGCCTTTAACCATGTACAAAGCACTTGCCGTATATTATGCTGTGTGAGCTCCACAATAAACCTGTATTATTTGTAGACCCAGAAACCAAATATTATGGCAGTTAATTTGGACCTGCCAGTCTTGAGACATCTTCCTCCCTTCTGGGTTCTTTATGATAACCACATAAATTCCAGGACACCAAAAGATATGATTGGAGATTGAACAAAAAGTTTTCCTGTCAAATGGCCAGAAATCTCCCACACTGCTTCCAACTCTGCCTGAGGCTGGGTTTCTCCAATCACACAAACAGTTGCTAACTGCAGACCTGCCGTTTTCTTCAAACACTGGGGGGGGGGGGGAGCGGGAGTTATGACAGAGCTCTTGCCTGTTGTACTGGATCATCAGGAACAAACATACTGGGGACATCCGGTCTCTACTCTCATCTGTCCCCTAGGATATTGCAGGGAAGGTTTCTTCCCGCTCTTTCATAAAGACATAGGAAAGCAAGGTTTCTGATCAAAGAAGACTTTCAAAGGGAGGTTTATAGATGATACCTGGTCTTCTTTTGTACAGCAGACATGTAGCCTATTTTGTAGGGACGATCACATACATATATGGATCTCCATGTCCTTCCTAGATGACCATCACAGCTTGCTGGTTTATCCCCTGTCTAAGGAGGAAGAGAAGTGATGGTCACCTGATGGTGTAGATCTCAGGCCCGTGCAGGTTCTCAAAGACAGGGATCGACTCCTCCAGATTCACACACTGACAAGTAGTAAAGTTAGGATTTAAATCCCTATTTCTTCACTCTGAGTTTAACTCTCCCATATATTCACAAACCACAATTATAAAACTTATTAGGCCAATTTTTAGGCATCACTTGAACTTTGGATGTAACCAGGCTCAAAGTGAATTCATCAGCTGGACTCTAATGTTAAATAAGCCAATGACTGGCCTTCTTTGCTTGAGCTACTTTAGCATTGGTTTCTTGGCTCTTGCCAGTGAATTCTCATAATGATATCTGAGCCTTCCAACTCTGCAGACGAGCATGTCCCTGTACAGTAAGGACAGTCGGCATGCCCTGATGGTAAACTGTGTGCTGAATACTTTGCATACATATTCATGTACCCTCAAAACAATGAAGCAGATGCTGCTATTGTCCTCATTTCCAAGATGAAGAAACTGAGGCACAGAGGGGTTAACCCCCAAGATTATGTATCCAGTAAAATTCACAGACAAGCTTCAAACCCTGTCAGTCAGATGCCACGGGTCTCCAACTGCTTTGCCATACAGACTCCTGTATGTGTTGTAAGTGTGTCTTAACTGTGGTGTTAACTGGTAGGCCACTGGGGAAAAAGCAGAGGCTTCTAGCTTTTTAGTCATTTTATTCAGAGTAGACTCTGATCTCGAGGTGCCCAGACACAGAAGACTGTGTTCTCACTGGGCTGAGAACTCCTTCCAGGGAGAAAGGGAGAGTGCAGACTGAGCTACTGGACCATTATCACAGCAAGGGAGCTTGGGGACTTTCAGAAAGTGGTGAATCATAGCACCTGTCATTGAACAGGAAGTCTGGGTGAAATGAGAGAAGGATTTTTTTTGAAGCAGAATCAAGCCCAGAAAAGGCAAAAAGGATTAAATTGACAGGTGGGCCAGCCAGGCTCTCTTGCTCCCACCCTGTTCTCCAAGTCCTACCCTTGGCCATCTGGTGACCATAGTGATGTTCAGCAGTGAGGTATTTCCAGGATGAGTTGCCAAACTTAATCATCTAACCTCGTATGTGACATATTTTATATCATTCATTGTCTATTATTAGTCACATAGCATGTTTTCCATTTTTTCACTATTAGCAATGCCACAAAAAACGTATTTCAGAAACTTCCCAATTGTTTCCTAAGTCTAACTTCCTTGGAGAAGACTGATTGGGTAAGAGTATACACATCTTAACTCCGGGAACATATTGCCAGATCATCCTTCAGAAAACTTATTAGGTAACTCTTCCCTTAGCTGGTTATGTAAATACACATTTTATATACATTTGCAATGTTTGCCAGCTTTTCTAACCTTTGAAAATATGATAAATGAAAATATCTGATCTTAATTTGGAGGTTTTTCTCGTGAGATTGTTCCTGTGTTAGCAATTGGGCCATTGGACATTTAAACACTTTTTTCTCCTATTTATTTCTGGCAATAAATATGTTAGGTTATACTACGATTATAAATGACACAATCCCAATAAACAAGAGATTTATTGTATATAAGAGTGGGTGTGTTTGCTTTTAGGCAAGGCTAGATCCAGGACCTCAAACAACTGTACAATCACATAATCTCCCTCTCTGTGTGTCTCTTTGTCTCTCTCTCCCCTGTTTCTTTTCTTAGGCTTCCCCCACGTAGCAGCAAAAGCGACTCTAGACTTACTTTGTCCTCGAGCTAGTGATTCCAACCAGAAAAGGTGGAGGGAGTGCTGTTGGCAGTGGTGTTCCTCTTATTTTATAGCATAAGCAATAACTTACAGCACTCAAAGAAGATTAACTCACTGGGAACATACCAACCCCTGGACTAATTGGAGTCTCTAAGGGCCACACGTCCATTCTTGTGAGACAGAAAATAGAACCATGTTATTAACAGTTTCAACAGGCACCAAAACATATTATCCCAAAGGAAAGTTATACAAAATACAAGGAAATGATACTAGGCTGGCAAAACAAAACACGACCACTAAATTATTCTTTTCCATTTAAAGATGAGGTATTCATCTTTATATTGATTTGGAAGAGTTCTTTACATATTAAGAACATTAGCATCTGTAATATGCTATATAAATTTTGTATGTTTTTGTTTTGTTTTGTTACAGTTTGTCACTTGTCTTTTTTATTTCAGATTAATATGAGGGTACAGATGTTAAGGTTACATTGTTTTCATCTCTGAGGGCAGTTGAGCCTCTCAGCCAGGGAGTGTGATGAGCACCCTCACACTGTGCGCCAATCGTCTTCCCTTCTCCCGTCTTCTCTACCTCCTCTCCCCTCCCCCTTGCTAGGCTCTATTTGTGGGGTTTTTTGGGTGTGTAGTTGTTTATATATTGGATTCATATTAGTATGGCTGAATAGTACTCCATGGTATACATATATCACAGTTTGCTAATCTATTCATGAGTTGATGGGCACTTGGGTTGTTTCCTCATCTTGGCAATTGTGAATGAGCTGCCATAAACAATTTGGTGCCAATGTCTTTGTGGTTAAATGATTTTTGTTCTTATGGGTAGATACCTAGTAAAGGGATTGCGGGATCATATGGAAGGTCCACTTTTACTTCTCTGACAATTGTCCATACTTCTTTCCATAGAGATGGTATTATTAATACTTTGCAATCCCACCAGCTGTGCAAAAGTGTTCCCTGCTCTCCACATCCACACCACCATCAGCAGATTCAGGACTTTGTGATGTGGGCTGATCTCACTGGAGTTAGGTGATATCTCAGAGTCATTTTGATTTGCATTTATCTCATGATTAGCATTTTTTTCACGTGTTTGTTAGCTATTTGTCAACTTCAGAGAAGTTTCTATTCAAATTTCTTGTCCATTTATAAATTGGGTTGTTTGCTCTTTTCTTATTGATTGGTTTGAGGTCTGTGTTGATTATAGTTATTAGTCCTTCGTCAGATTCATGGCATGCAAATGTATCCTCTCATTCTGAAGGCTGTCTGTTTGCTTTAGTTGTGGTACCCTTAGCTGTGCAGAAGCTTTCTAGCTTCATCATGTCCCATTTGTTGCTGCAATTGCCAAGAGGGTCTTCTTCATAAATTCTTTTCCGAGACCAATTTTGTCAAGCCTTTTCTCCACACTCTCTTCTAGAATTTTTATTGTTTTGTGTCTTAAATTTAAATCTTTTATCCAGGGAGAGTCAATTTTTGTCAATGGTGAGAGGTACAGACCCAATTTCACTCTTCTGCATGTGGCTAACCAGTTCTCCCAGCACCATTTATTAAATAGGGATTCTTTTCCCCAGTGCATGCTTTTGTTTAATTTATCAAAGATTGGTTGGTAATTTGTGACTCATCTACAGGTTTTTTATTCTATTCCATAGAGCTATATCTCTGTTTTTGTGCCAGTACCGTGCTGTTTTGATCACTATAGACTTGTAGCATAACCTGAAGTCTGATAACATGATGCCTCCAGATCTGTTTTTATTTCTGAGAATTATATTGGCTATTCAGGTTTTTTTCTGGTTCCATATGAATTGAAGTACTTTTTTTTTTTTTAATTTCTTCAAAGCACGACATTGGTGCTTTGATGGGGATTGCATTAAATCTGTAGATTGCTTTAGGTAGTGTGGACATTTTACTGATGTTGATTCTTCCCAGACATAAGCATGGTATATTCTTCCATTTGCTAACATCTTCTGCTAATTCTTTTCTTAGGGATTCATAGTTCTCTTTACATAGATCCTTCACATCTTTTGTTAGATATATTCCTAGGTATTTAATTTCCTTTGCAGGCTACTGTGAAAGGTATTGTATCTTTGATTTTATTCTCAGCTTGACTGTTATGGGCGTATATGAAGGCTACTGATTTGTGAACATTGTATCCTGAGACATTATTATATTTCTTGATTACTTCTAAGAGCTTTTCTAAGCCCCTGGGGTTTTGCAGGTATAAGATCATGCCATCTGCAAAGAGCGCGAGTTCTTCAATGTGTCCCCATTTGAATACCCTGGATCTCCTCTTGTCTGATTGTGCGGCTAGGACTTCCAGCACTGGGTTGAACAGCAGGGGTGATAGTGGGCATCATTGTCGAGTTCCAGTTCTAAATGAAAAAGCTTTCAGTTTTAGTCCATTCAATAGGACATTGGCTGTGGGTTTGCTGTAGATAGCCTCTATCAGTTTAAGAAATGTCCTACCTATGCCTATAGGCATAGTATTTCTGTCAGAAAGAGATGCTAGATTTTGTCAAAAGCCTTTCCTGCATCAATTGAGAAAATCATGTGGTCTTTGTTTTTGCTTCTATTTACGTGGTGAATTACATTTATGGATTTACATATGTTGAAGCAACCTTGCAACTCTGGGATAAACCCACTTGACCATGATGTATAACTTTTTTTTTTTTTTTTTTTTTGTAGTTTAGCCAGGGCTGGGTTTGAACCAGCCACCCTGGGCATATCGGGCTGGAGCCCTACTCACTGAGCCACAGGCACCGCCCGATCATGATGTATAACTTTTAAAAATCTTTTACTGTATTCCATTTGCTAGGATATAATTGAATATTTTTGCACTGATATCCATTAATGGTATTGGCTTATTTTCCTTTTTGTTGGGTCATGGCCTGGTTTTGGATTCAGGTTGATGTTTACTTCATAGAATGTGTTGGGGAGGATTCCTTCCCTCTCTATGTTTTGGAATAGATTATGTAAAATAAGTACACCTCCCCCTGAAGGTTTGGTAGAATTCTGGAATGAAACCATCTGGTCCAGGGCTTTTCTTTTTTTGGAAGATTTTGTATTGTTGATGCAATTTCAGTGCTTGATGTAGGTCTGCTCAAAATTTCCAGTTCTTTTTTATTGAGTTTAGGAAGGTAGTGGGTTTCCTGGCATTGGTCTATTTCTTCTACATTTTCAAATTTCTGGGGATAGAGTTTGTTTTTTAGATACCATTTAGTTTTTGTTTTGGGGGGGTTTTTTTGTTTGTTTGTTTTGTTTTTGTATTTCTATGGTGTCTGTTGTTACTTCCACATTTTTGTTTCTGATTGACATTATTAGAGATCTTATTTTTCTGTTTCTGGTTAGTCTAGCCAAGAGTTTATCAATTTTATTAATATTTTCAAAGAACTAACCTTTTGTTTCACTGATTTTCCCAGTGATTCTTGTGTCCTTGATTTCATTTACTTCTACTTTGATTTTGGTTTTTTCTTTTCTTCTGCTAGGTTTGGGGTTGAATTTTTTCTTTTCCAGTTGCTTAAGAAGGTCCTTTCTCAATGAAGGCATTTAATGCTATAAATTTCCCTCTTAGGACTGTCGTTGCAGTTTTGATAGCTTTGTGGCTTCATCATCATTTTGTTCAAGAAATCTAATGATTCCCTTCTTAATCTCATCCTTAACCCAGCTGTAATTCAGCATAAGGTTATTTAGTTTCTATGACTTTAAGTAAGTATGAAGATTTCTGCTGGTGTTGAGTTCAACTTTTATCCTGTGATGGTTCAAGAAGATATGAGGAATAATCACTATTCTTTTGAATTTGTTGAGGTCAGATTCATGCCCTAAGATATGGTCAATTTTGGAGGATGATCCATGAGCTGATGAGAAGAATGTTTATTCAGTTTTGTTAGGATAAAATGTTCTGTGTGTATCTGTTAATTTCATTTGTTCTAGGGTCATGTTTAAGTCCATTACTTCTTTGTTTAGTTTCTGCTTGAAGGATCTGTGCAATACGGTCAGAGGGGTGTTAAAATCTCCAATTATGATAGAACTGGAAGACATTGTATTGTTCAGGTCATTTAGAATTTGTTTTATGTATCAAGGAGCATTTAGGTTGGGTGCATAAATGTTAATGATTAAAATCTCTTCATGTTGTATGCTTCCTTTGATGAGTAGGTAGTGTACATTCTTGTCTTTCCTTATTTGGGGTGGGGTTAAATCCAATTGTATCTGCAGGTAAGAATATGACCCCTACATTTTTCTGATTTCTATTTACCTGGGTTATTGTTTTTCATTCTTTCACCCTGAGTCCTGTTTTATCCTTAGACTCTAAGGCTTAGAGGTTAGGTATGTTTCATGGAGACAGAAAATATTGGGTTTGAGCTTTTGTATCCAGTTAGCCAGCTTGTGCCTCTTTAGAGGAGAGTTGAAGCCATTCATATTTATTGAGAGAATCAATACATATGATGGAGTTTTAGTCATCTTGTTTTGCAGAGGTCCAGTGCTTAGTTTTATCCCTTCTACCATTGTGGAAGCTAGGCTTTGCTCTTTAATTTCTGGGTGTGTTTACTTTGGTGAGGGACCACTGGGCTGGTCAGTATGAAGAATGGGCCTGAGTATTTCCTGTAGAGCTGGTCAGTTATGGAAAATTTCCTCACTATTTGCATGTCAATAAAATATTTGATTTCTCCATCACAAATGAAACTCAGTTTAGCAAGATACAGGATCCTGGCTTGAAATTTGCTTTGTTTCAAAAGGTTGAAGGTCAGTTAACAGTCTCTTTTGGCTTGAAAAGTTTCAGCTAAAAGGTCTGCATTCATCCTCATAATTTTCACTTTGTAGATAAGACTTTTCTTATGCCTGGCTGCTTACAGGATTTTCTCTTTCATGTTGACTTTGGCAAAGTTAATTACAACATGTCTAGGAGACGCTTTGTTTGGATTGAGTCATGCTGGGGTTCTGAAACTGTCTGCTATCTGAATTTCTGTCTCTTACAATACTTGGGAAATTCTTTACCATGATGTCTGTAAGGAGAGCAGTAATGCTTTTAGGACCTTCCTCTACTCCTTAAAGAATCCCTATAATTCATTTTATTTTATTTTATTTTTATTATTGGGGATACTGAGGTACAAAGAACCAGGTTACATTGATTGCATTTGTTAGATAAAGACCCTCTTATACTTGTGTACAACCCCCAAAAGGTGTACCACACCCCGTGACTCCCCACCTCCTCTCTCCTTCCCTTTCTTTACTCTCCCCATCCCCCACCCCCCATCCCCCAGCATGTACTAGGTCATTAATTGTCCTCATGTCAGAATTGAATACATAGGATTCTTGCTTCTCCATTCTTGCCATGCTTTACTAAGAATGATGTGTTCCACTTCCATCCAGGTTAATACAAAAGATGTAAAATCTCCATCTTTTTTAGTGACTGAATAGTATTCCATGGTATACATATACCACAGCTTATTAATCCATTCCTGGGTTGGTAGGCATTTAGGCTGCTTCCACATTTTGGTGATTGTAAATTGAGCTACAATAAACAGTCTAGTGAAAGTGTCCTTATGGTAAAAGGATTTTTTTTCTTCTGAGTAGATGAAATCCCTATAATTCAGATGTTTGATCTTTTGAAATAAATAATCCCATAACTCTCTCAGGGAATATTCTCTTTCTGTTTTCTTTCTTTCTAACTCTTTGAATGATTAGTTCAAAAGTCTTCTCTTCAATTTCTGACATTCTTTCTTCTCCATGTTCTACTCTATTATTGAGGTTCTCTGTTATGTTTTTGAACTCTTTGAATGCGTCTTTTAATTCCGTAATCTCTGCTATATCTCTCCTCATTATGTCCAGGTCATTGGTGACTTTGTCTTTAAATTCGCTAATTTCCTCAGACAATTTTTGGACTATCTTTTTTTTAATTTCTATCTTCTCCTCAATTCCATTCACTTATTTGCCAACCATATTCTGAATTCTATTTCTGACATTACAATAATTTCTCTATAGATGGTGTTTTCTGCTGTATGTCCCTTATAATCTCTTGGGAGAGCTGATCTGCTCTGATTTTTCATGTTGCCAGAATTCTTCTGCTGGCTCCTCTTCATGAGTATTTTTGGCATTTTTTTTATGTTAATTATACTTTTTAACTGAAATGTTAGATTGTCCCTAAATAGTTACTGAGTGATAATTTGATCGGGAGCCCTTAGAGAACACCACACAGACTGATTTGGCAACAAAAACTGACAAGTGAGACCAGATCTGGACGCCCCAGAAACCGGAGCTAAGCACCTCTTCACCAATGAGCTGGAACTTGTGCTTGTGGCCCTCCCCCCACAGTCTTGCACAGCTCCCTTTCAGGGATGCACTCTGAGAGTTACTGAGGACCAGCCTAGCTTAGATAACGCAAACTGATTCTGTCCTGGTGTCAGCTAGTCCTCTGCCCAATTGAAAGGAGCTGCAATATTTCACTGGATTTCCTGCTGTAAGAGAGTTAAACAGCTGTGGGCCCCTTGCTGGTGACAGCTGGAGGAACAGAATTCACAGAAAGACCCATAGTTCCCTCCCCTCAGGGTGCCAACACTCTCTCAGGCAAATAAATTCAAATTAGCCATGACCCCGCAGCCCCCACCAGAGGCAGCTGAAGCAGGAGAATCCACAGCAGTTTTGACAGTTTCAATCAATCCTGCTCTGATGGTGGTGAGCACCCTTGTGCAAACAAGTTCAGAGAAGCCATGGTCTATCCCCTCCCAGAGTCCTGGCTACAGACTGGATAAAATGCAGCTGTCATTGGTGGCTGAGGAAGGGATTTGGTTCCTGGACCTTCAGTGTAGGTTGCCTGAGGTTAAGCCTGTCTCTCTCCAAGTTGTTAGGAGGAGACCTGACAGTCACCAGTCAGAGCCTCTCCAGAAGGCAGGGAAAAGGTCCCCCTTAGCAGGAGGGAGAATCAGGAGAGACTGTAACAGGCCAAAATGCTCTGGTGCCACTGTCTCCTCTCACAGCAAAGAGCAGCCCACACAATGCAGAGATCTCACCAAACACAGTGGCCTCTACAGGGGGGCAGTCCATTTGGCAACCAGAGAGAGAAGAGGATGGGCTGTGGGCTTAGGACTGCACAGAGAAAATTTGTTCACTTTTGCATCAGGGAGGATGAGGACCTAAGGGTGGAATTTCCTGGGTGCAGGAGAACTGATCTTGCTGCTGTCTCCCATGGGGTGAAATGAGAGGTCCTTTGTATTCTGATCACTAGTGGAAAGTCTTTGGTGGGCCTCCCAGTTGAGGGAACCATCTTCTACCCCCTTCGGAGCCAGGTGCCTTCAGTCTAGTTACTCTATATCTGATCTCTGTTCTCTTTCTTCCTTTTTCTCACCCTCCCAGTTTGTCTCAGTGGGGAGGATGTGCACCTTGATTTCTTCTCCTTGTGTTCAAGCCCCACATTTCAACTTCTCTGAATTTACTTCAGTCTAACTTTTCTTTTTCTGGACAGGAGCTTCTGGAAAAAGCTGTCTCTAGCCACTCGTCTTGCCATAACTTACTTATCTTTTCACATTGTTTCTGGTATTTCTTTTTTCTTTTATGGAAATTTAAAATTTTTATGTAATCCCTACAGTTCAGGAAATTTTCTCAGGACTGCCACTTGAGAAGATTCTTACCTAGATCTCTATATTTTAGCTGAAGTTTGTTTGGTTCCTCACCTACCTCAAAGAGATTTTCAGGCATTGATCAATTTTCTCTTCTGAAAACTGACTAACAATAGTATCATAAGGGCATACAGTTTTATGGTAAAATGTCCCTTTTTTGGAAAAAAAAAAAAAGCCAGGAGAAGGATTGCCCCATGAAGAGAACCAACTGGCCACACTCATGTCAAAAACCTTCCCACTCCTCAAATCAGCATGAACAAAACCGTGAATGCAAAATCACAAACGTGGACCAGAACAAAGCGACATTCAGGACTGAATTGCCTTGATGACTTTGAATTCTGAAAGGGAAGTTGCATGAGTTTTATGTGGATAGACATCCATGGTTTATTGCAAAATATGTGACTATGCTATTTGAATGAATCATCACTTCCAATAGCTGGTTATAAGTATCTGAATCTTTTTTTTTTTTTTCTTGAGACGGAGTCTCACTCTGTCACCCTGTGTTGAATGCTATGGTATCATAGCTCTCACCAAACCTCAAACTTTTGGGCTCAAGCAATCCTCTTGCCTCAGCCTTCCCAATGGTTGGGACTGCAAGCACCCACCATCATGCCCAGCTAATTAATGTCTTGATTGCAGATAAAGCACTGAGTTGTTACTATAAAATTCAAAAGTATTTATGAAACCCAAGAGGATTTTAATTTTTCCTGACTAGCTAAATCAAGCTAACTGCATTCTACTTCCAACAAAGTCCAGATGACCTGTGGAAACGCACGAAATGGAGGAACAAACAGGCAGTTCTGGTATTGTCACAAGGCCAGGTGACAACATGCATGTCAGGAGAGAGTACCATGCAGACATTCTCACAGCAACATGCCCAGCATATCAGAAGATCTCCTTTCCAGGGACAAACTTGTGCATGAAAACATACAAGTAGTATGATCTGAAGAGTTATGTGAAGGACCCTCATTTACCAAATACCTATTGTATCACACATTATTTCATTTCAGCACCCTCACAGCCCTAGGAGGGAGGGATTATAATTCTCGATTTCCAAGTTAGGTTGTAGCACATGCCCAGAATTGGCAAGGGAGTGAGGAAATGGTCCTGCTCATACATCTCAGTGGGAGTGTCCATTGACATAATCCTCCAAAGGCAATTTTGCCTTACATCTCAAAGTCTTACAAATACTCATCATATCCTTTAATTGTGTTAGTCAGAGTAAGCTAAGTTCTATAATGAACAAGCTCCAAATTCGAGGTACAGAAAGCAGGAGCTGGAAAACTATTTGAGTGGGCCAGACAGGAAATACTTTATGCTTTGCAAGCCATGCATCCTCTGTTGCAACTCCTTACCTCTGCCACTGTCCTAGAAAGTGGACACAGACAGTATGTACGTGAATGGGCAGGGCTGTGTTTTAATATAGGGAGTCTGAAATTTGAATTCTGCACAATTTTCATGTGTCACAAAACATTACCCTTTAAATCATATGTTAAAATGTAAAAACTAGTTTGAGCTCACATACAAAAGGCCACAGAAAAACAGGCAGAAGTTCTGTCTTAAAGTACGGGAAGTTTCTTTTCAGTGATGCAATGATCCAATATGGGGGTTCCTGGCTGGAAGCCCGTCTCAGGTGGCAACTCAGGGGCCCAGAGTCCTTTCCTCTTGCACTCTGGCCTCTCCTGTTCTCAGGGCCTACTCTTTTTAGCAGCCACATGGAGAAAGGGTATGGAGGATCGTGTGTTTGGAGAGGGTTCACAGCCTGCTGAAGGTGGCTCCCATCTTTTCTCCCACTTTCCATTGGCCAGTGGTCATGTACACCATCAGTCTGAACTGCATGAGAAATGGACAAATGGAGTCCAGCAGTGTGCCGGGGAGCAGCTTATGGACCACACTGCAGTGGTTCACTAATCAAATAACATTGTTTCACTGTTGATGGGACTCCAGACTAATGCAGTCTCTTTGAAAGAAGTATGGAGAATCCTCAAAGAACTCAAAATAGATCTTTCATTTGATCCTGCAATCCCATTACTAGGCATCTACCCAGAAGAAAAAAAAA